>VDFB02331613.1:0-27043 GCA_007258455.2 Sequoia sempervirens | reverse complement strand
TCTTCTCGATAATTAAATTAACCATTTTTTTATCTAATTATCCCTATTTAATTAAATAATTAATTTTATTTGATTAAATCTCTAAAGTCTATCTATTAAATTAAATAAATTAAAATCTTATTTAGTTTAATCTAACATCATCTCTTTTAATTAAATAAATCAAAATCTTTATTTAATTAATCTCTTATCACACTCCTCTCATATCTTATTTAAATAAATCCACAAATTTAAGTAAAATAGGTCACATCACTTAATCTCTTCATTAAATTAATTAACTTTGATTAATTTAATCTCCTCTCATGTCCCATCCTCCAGCTTTTACCACTTGCACATGAAAATAGATCTAATTGATTTATTAAATCTCTATTTTCCTCAACAAGGCATCTTTTGGGAATATTCTCCAAGTTTGAATTCAAAAATCCAAGTTGACATGTACATCCAACAAGGAATTTACTCCATCTTACATGTCCTTTGCCTTGAGCCAAGTGGCATTCAATGCATTTTCCCTTCCCTCTTGCATGTCATTTCAACAAAATTCAAAATTCAAAAATAGGCATTTATTGGCACAATCCTCAAAACTTGCACATCCTCCATCCACTCATAGGTTGACAAGTGGAATCTTGCCATTTGATGAATTTTAGTCCCACATTGCTCTATTTTTGACATTCATACATATTCTCATTCTATAAATAAGAGGCTAAACTCCTCATTTGATCATCCACAAATTATGCAAAGTTACTATACTCAAATCTCTAGCCATTTTCACCAATACCATTGAGTTCTTAGCTAGGTTATGCAGGTTTGTAGCTTGGAGCGTTCACCATCCTTCATCAAAGTGGATCATTCATCAACATTCATCAAACTTGCATCATAGGAATTGGGAAAGGGCCAATTTTCACATCAAATTGACACCAATTCCCCCTTGGGATCATGAGTTTGCTAGTTTAATTAGGATTCAATCTTTATTTTGTTGTTTTCATTATTTCTTTTCCTAATTTGAACTCGGTAAATGGATTTCATGGGGAATCATTGTTCTTTCTTGCATTCTATAATCTAATGTGTTCTTATTGTTTTGCAGGTATTAGGTTTGGGGTTCGCACAGGTGGTAAACATAACACTGATGATGTTCTCTATGTTGAAGGCTTGAAACACAACCTGTTAAGTGTTGGACAGCTGGTGGACAAGAGTTATGATATTCAGTTCAAAGATGGAAGATGCAAGATGTTTGGAAGCTTTGGAAATGTAATTGCTTCAGGTAAACAGACAAAAGGTAACATTTTTCACCTGAATGCTACTACTGAAAGTTTTTTAATTTCTCAAGTAGATGAAAGTTGGTTATGGCATAGAAGGATGTGTCATGTGAATTTTGATAACATTGTCAAAATAAGTTCCACTCAAGTAGTAAGATATCTACCTAAACTAGCAAAGCCTGCTAGCACAATTTGCAAGGAGTGTCAGATGGGAAAACAAACTAGAGTTTCTTTTCAGAGAAAATAGTTTGATTCAAATGATTTTCTAGAGTTGTTACATACTAATCTCTATGGTCCCTCTAGAGTGAAAAGTATTCATGGAGAAAGGTACATTATGTTAATTATTGATGATTATTCTAGAATGATATGGGTTGCTTTCTTAAGAGAAAAATGTGAAGCATTAGAGCAGTTCAAAAGTTTCAAAGCTATGGCAGAGAATGAGAAAGGTCTGAAAATAAAATGCTCAAGGTCAGACAGAGGTGGTGAGTTCACCTCTAGGGAGTTTAATTCCTTCTATGATGAGCATGGAATTAGAAGACAGTTATCTGCTCCCTAAACCCCTCAACAGAATGGCATTGTAAAAAGGAAGAATAGAACAATTCTGGATGTTGCTAGAACAATGATGATAGAAGGAAATGTTCCCTAGATCTATTGGACTGAAGCTATAAGCACTACTGTGTACACTCTGAACTGGGTAAATGTGAATGGTAATTTTGGTAAGTTTCCTTTTGAACTATGGTTTGGTTATAAGTCTATTGTTAGGTATTTCAAGATCTTTGGAAGCAAATGCTACATCAAGAGATATGACGATATAGGAAAGTTTGATGCAAGAAGCGATGAAAGAATCTTTCTAGGTTACTCTACTAGAAGCAAGGCATGTTGGTGCTACAACAGAAGATTGAGAAGAATGGTTGAGAGTGAAAATGTCAAAGTTGATGAGGATTCTGCTAAATTATCCAAACATTGTGGATATGACTCTGATGAAGACAATACAAACAAAGGGAAGAATGTTCAGACACAAAATCAACTTCAAATTGTGCCATATGTTCTAGTAAGACAACTTTAAATTTTTCTGGTAAATAAAAATAGTCAGGAAGTAGAGACAAGTACAAGTGCAAAAGAAAAATAGAAGAATCAGAAGTTCAAGAGAATCCTAAAACTCTAAGGTATGTAAAGCTAAATCATTCTAAAAATCAAATTATAGGAGATAAGAATAAAGGCATGCAAACTAGAAGGAAGATTGCAGAAGAGTATTGCCTGATATCTAAGATTGAACCTAAAGATGTAAGTGAAGCTTGCAATGATGAACATTGGATGGAAGCTATGAAGGAAGAATTAATGCAGATTTAAAAGAATAATACATGGATACTTGTTCCTAGACCTAAAGAAAAGAATGTGATTGGTACTAAATGGGTCTTTCAGAACAAGCTGAATGAACAAGGTGAAGTGGTCAGGAATAAAGAAAGACTAGTATGTAAAGGGTATTCACAAATGGAAGGTATTGACTTTGAAGAAACCTTTTCCCTTATTGCTAGAATTGAAGCTATAAGGTTATTTCTTGCTTATGTTGCATACAAGAAATATAAAGTCTATCAAATGGATGTGAAGTCAACTTTTCTGAATGGTGAGCTAGAAGAAGTATACATTGAACAACCGGATGGATTTCAACTGACTGACAAAGAAGACATGGTCTTCCGATTGAAGAAAGCTCTATATGGACTCAAGCAATCCCCCAGAGCTTGGTATGCTAGATTGGACAAATACTTATTAAAGCTTGGATTCAATAAAGGTACTACTGGTAGAAACTTGTATTTTAAATTGGATCATGACAAAGAGTTAATTATTGAAGTCTTTGTTGATGACATTATTTTTGGAGGAGATGATAATTTATGTATGAAGTTTGTTGGTGAAATGAAGAATGAATTTGAGATGAGTATGATTTTAGAGATGAAGTTCTTTATGGTATTGCAAGTTACTCAATTAGACAAGGGAATCTTCATATCTCAGTCCAAATATGTGAGAGAGTTGTCAAAATTTTTTGGTATGGATGACTCAAAACCTGTTGGTACTCCCATGGTAACCGGATGCAAATTAACATAGAATGGTGATTCTCCTAAGGAAAATCAAAAAAGGTATAGATAAATGATTGGTGGGTTGCTCTACTTAACTCAGACTAGACCCGACATTATGAATGTTGTGTGTATGGTTGCTAGATTTTAGGCTAATCTAAAAGAGTCTCATGTGACTATTGTAAAGAGAATGTTTAGATATTTGAAAGGAAAATTTGATTTTGGACTTTGGTATCCTAAGGATGATGATCTTACTTTGAATGCATATACTGACGCGGATTGGGTAGAAGATGTAGATGATAGGAAGAGTACTAGTGGTGGTGCCTTCTTCCTAGGGAAGAAGTTGGTATCTTGGTTGAGCAAAAAGCATAATTCTATTTCTCTATCTACTACTAAGGCAGAGTATATTACTACTACAAACAACTGTACTCAAGTGATGTGGATGAAACAGATGTTGAAAGATATTAGAGTAGTATGTGATGAACCTATTGCCATATACTGTGACAAATGAAGTGCTATTAACATTTCAAAGAATCTAGTGCTAGACTCTAAGACAAAGCATATATCAATCAAGTTTCACTTTCTGAGGGAGAAAGTAAGTGAGAAAGAAGTCAAATTGGAGTATGTGCCTACCAAAGAACATATTGCATATATGTTCACCAAGTTGTTGCCAAAAGATACTTTTGTGTATCTCAGAGGGATGCTAGGGGTAATCACCACTTCTGATAAAAACTAAAATATGTATTTACTTGCACCAATTCGTGAGCTTCATTGATATATTCTGATCCGGATTGATTTTTTTGTGGCTTCTACTCAGGGGGAGTAGTCAAATGTGAAGATATGTGGTTCAGAGCTTGTATGTGGAAAGATAATGCTTATCTTTTCCATTGATTTCAAATGAGGAGAAGAGTAATGTGAAAAATTGTTGCTTATCTGGGAAGAAGAGCCTTGTGGGGAGAAGACCTTGAGAAGAGTTTTGAAATGAAGAGTTAGAATATAAGGAGTAAGTGTTGATTGTGAGTTGGGTTGATGGTGTTTTTCACATCATGTGTTGCCATCAATTCCAAAGGGGCAGATTGTTGGATGCTCTGGGTGTGTTGATGATATGTGGTTGTCACTGATGTTAACACTATTAGCCTTCAATACATCATAAGTTGTATATGTCGAGGGTATTGACAAAATTTTTAAAAGAAGTGTTCTAGGTTCCCAGTGGAACTGTGAGGGTCATGAAGGTGTCTTGTTTTGTATGTTGCAGATCAATTGTTGTGGATTAAATGGTTTTTTGTTGAGTGTATCTAGTTCATCCATTGGAAGTGTCAAAGGTCCGCGTGAAGATTTGGTCATGTTATAAATAGTTGTGGTTTGACATAATTTCTATGGGTTCTGTCAGTGTTCCTGAGTGAATTTTATGTGTTTATGGTAATCTATGTTGGTACAGATGTTTCTCTCTCAATTAATTTTGTTTTTGGATGCTTCTAGATCAGGCTCTATCTTTGTGGTACATCCACATTGATTGGTGTACTCGTGGTCAAATATTTTTCTTTGTATGTTTCATTTTTCATGTTCTTGGCCGACATGATGGTTGTAGCGTGTTGTGGATCTTCGAGGTGAAATTAATTGAAGTCTTTTTTTGTTGGAGTTATTAATTTTGGTCTCCACTATGTTGTGCCTGACCTTAGTGGATTCACATTGCAAATTTATTTGCAAATTTGGGTCAACATTGAAAATATGTTTTATATCTCTAGTTGACTAAGGTGTTGTTGTAATCTCATATTGCGGATGTATAAGAGTGATTGTTTCATCAGTGTAAAGTAAGCTTCATGTGCGCCTATGTGTGTATGTGTGAATATCATTCGATTGCAAAGAAGAGTGTGAAGAAGATTGAGTGAAGTGTGAAGAAGTTTGAGCGAAGAGTGAAGAAGGTTTTTTGTGCTTAACTGGAATTGTAATCAGGCTTGTGAAGAAGCTATTTTCTCAGTTCACATTTGGATGGTTTTAATCTAAACCATTTCTTTGTACAGTGAGTCCTCTTTTGTATTTGAGTAGTGAGCTCTAGGCAATGTGTCTGAATGCATGTGCATTCCCATTATTTCTCATTATACTTTTAGCAAGGTATGATATTGTGGACTAATCTCCACCATGGTTTTTCCCCTAGCAGGGTTTCCACGTAAAAAGCTTGGTGTTCTTTGTGTTTCTACTGTGTTTATTATTCATGGTTTATTATTCATTCATCAGATCTGAGATTAAGTTAAGTAATGTTTGAAAAAGGTTAAATATTATGTGACAACTGATTCACCCCATCTTAGTTGTTTGTCCTTGTTTCTGGGTAAGTGCACAAAGTTGAGTCCACGAAACGTGGAAGTTTTTTCCCTTAACCAAAAAATTGAAATCGGCATTGAGGAAACGGGATCTCGATTTAAATAAACGGGATCCCGAGCCTGAGATGAAATGGGATCCCGTTTCCCATAGGATTCTAAACCAATGGAAATAGAACGAGATGTCGATTTATAAGAAATGAGATCCCGATTTATAAGAAACTGGATCTTGATTTATAAATAACGGGATCCTAATTTCTATAAATCAGGATTTCGTTTTATACTGCTATTTATTTTAAAAAAAATAGTTTTCACTGCTCTGTAGACGGGACCCTGAGTATTGGCGACAGCGACCCCATGACCAGCTACAAGTACCCCACCTAAACACCATTTTTTTGCATTTTTCTATTTTGAATTGAAATTTTGAAAGAAATAAGTTAATTTAGCATTTTTTTTTAATATATTTCACGTTTTAATCATTTTTTTAATTGTTATAGTAGAATTGAATAATTGTAAAAATAGATGAAAAAATGCAATGAAACCTAAATGTTTTTTAATAAAAATGAAAAAAAAACCTTGAATTGTGTTTTAGAAAAAAAATTTAACTTTTGAAACCTAAATTGTTAGATTAAACCCAAAAAAATGATTTTGAAAACCCTAATTGAAACAAAATAAAAAAAAATTCATTTCAAAACCTCTAGAAATCGAAATGAAATAAAAACATTGCATTTACAAATCCAAATCAAGCTTTTGAAACCTTGAATTCAAATCAAATGAAAAAAATTGAATTTGAAAACCCTAGTTTGAATTGAAACAAAAAAATTCATTAAAAACCCTAATTGTTTAAAATTGAAACCCTAAATTGAATTGGAACAAACAAAATTGTTAAAACCCTAAATTGGAATCGAACAAATCATTTTGATTTTGAAAACTAGGTAATTTCAAGCTCAAAAAAAATCACACATTGCTTAAATTTTTTAAATTTTATTTTCTTTGTATGAAAAAAATGATATATATTAAACTTTAGTTTCAATATTAAATTATAATTAGATTAGAAATCAATATGTTAAAGAATGGTTAAAATTTATAAAGTTTATCTTGATGTTTGTTTGCAAATTTAGTTAACAAATTCGTAAATCTAAACATGTACAATCGATTCCAATTGACATTAACTTGCAAGTCTAAATTATGCCAAGGGCCACACAAACTTCACCCTAAGTTTGCTAAACCCTAGACCCTAAACTGTAAAATCTAAACCCATAACACTAAAGCATTTGAAATTTATGAACCCTAGACCCTAATCTTTCATTGGACATACCTAAAATTATGTAGGTTCAATGTCAAGAATGGGTCTATTTGGTAGATTTATGAAAACTATTTTGAATATCTAGAATGCCATAAAAGTATAATTATAGCAATTCCAATTGGAAACACTTGGGTACATATATATTGTATGAAATTTAAATCTAGGAAGGTGTCTATCATATAGGCAAGTTGATAATACATGGAAAGAGGTTTGTATGGGAATATATGTATTAAGAAAAACATACCACATGACCTCTATAGGATTTTTAAGATGTGATCCTAGATAATAATCCACCCATCCTCAATCATAATGGATTCTTTAGCA
This sequence comes from Sequoia sempervirens, assembly GCA_007258455.2. NCBI lineage: Eukaryota > Viridiplantae > Streptophyta > Pinopsida > Cupressales > Cupressaceae > Sequoia > Sequoia sempervirens. Next base: position 19,779 of record VDFB02331613.1, on the reverse strand, counting down.
ATTAAGAGAGATTCAATAACCATAAAATTACCTATATTTTGATACTATATAGATTTATGTGGAAGGATATAAATGCATCAATAAGGAGACCAAGATGGAACCATTTAACACCTACAAGGTACACCTATTACATGGGAAAGGGAGGAAGTACATCATGATAGTTTGGAGGAACTACATGCTATTAATACAATTTAGAGATCTAGGAGGATGATTCATATAAAAAAATGTAATTAAATATTTATATTATTTAATATTATTTAATATAATATATTAAATAATATAAATATTTAATATCATAAAATATAATATAAGATTACAATTAAGGATAGGTAATGTTACAATTTTCTTGGGGTTTTAATGAGGATTAGGCTTAAGATTCAATTAGGTTTGTAGTAAATAGTTAGGTTAAAATTAGGAATATATAATAAATATTAATATAATTATAATACAAATATAAATTAATTTGAATATAATATAATATAGGAATACATTTAAGATTACCTAGTAAAGGTTATAATTTAATTAAGTTTCAATTAGGTTTGCAATTCAATTAGGATATGGTTAGGGGTGGGGATCATTTAGCATTCTATTATTGTTAGAGTATGGGTTACATTTAAGATTATTGTTATTTTTGTGATATGTATAGATTGATTCTTTTTTAACATCATGATAACTTTTTTTTATTAGAGGGGTAAACACTTTTGACCCAGAGCTAGATGGAACCAACGAGGCTATAGTATGACTAAATTTGGACCTCACTAGACATCTAGATCCCCTTAAGCCATCCTATCACCTTAAATCATAAATCAATTTCTTAAGGGGCCCCAATATGACAAATTTCTTAAAGGGATCAAAGAAGTTCTTAAAATTTGGTGAAGTTTCCCAAGGCAACCAAATTTAACAATAATAAGATCGTGCAAGATTATAATATGAATGAGATTTAATGATCTAGGTTGGTCAGTTGAGACAATAGTAGATCTCAATCAACTATTCCACAAGAAAATGTTCTTCACTAACTTGCAAGTTCATTAAATATTTCAAGGGGCACCAAAACTTTACCCTAAGTTTTGTAAACCCTAAAATCTAAACTCTAAAATCTAAACCCTAAACACTAAACCATTCATTTTGTCCTACCCAACACCATAAAGTGAAATTTGGTTGTCTTAGGAAAATCAGCCATATTTCATTCCCTTATGCCATGTAATTTTGTCCTAGGATCTTACTACATGTACATCCCCTTAAGTTATCCTATTACCCTAAACCCTAAAGCTATCATTTTTTCTAGGCTCTTAATGAAATTTGGTTGCCTTAGGCAACAACACCAAATTTCACCCCCTTTATGCCATGTAATTTTTTCCTAAGATCTTACTACATATATCCCTTAAGTTATCCTAAATCCCTAAACCCAAACCTAAAGTCTAAACCGTAAACCCTAAAGCTATCATTTTTTTTCTAGGCTTTACGAAATTTGGTTGCCTTTTAACCCACCAAATTTCAATGCTTATGCCATGTAATTGAGCCTAAAGATCTCTGTCAGCATGTAGATCCCTTAAGCCATACTTAAACCTAGTCTAAACCCTAAACCCTAAAGCTATCATTTTTTCTTTAAAGGCTCTTAATGAAATTTGGTTGCCTTGGGAACTTCACCAAATTTTATTCACTTGAGCCATGTCATTTTCTCCTAGGACCTCACTAGATGTAAATCCCCTTAAGCCATCCTGTCACCCTAAATCGTAATTCAATTTTCTTAAGGGGTTCCAATATGAACATTTCTTAAGGGGATCAAAAAAGTTCTTAAAATTTGGTGATTAAAGTTGCCCAAGGCCCAACCAAATTTAACAATAATAAGATCCTGCAAGATTATACAATATCAATAGTTAATTGTATTTTCATTCAAGTAACATGTGCCTTAGACATATAAATGAGGCTTACATATAATTTTATCATTTTATTCAATTATTTAAGGCCATTTATATTGAATGGTTTAAAGGTATTTCCTAAACATGTATCTTACATCTTGAAATTACAAATCTAATGCAGGTTCACTCATATCTTAAAGATCACATGGATCCATTCAATAATATTCGCAATCCACCTCCATGCCATCCATCTCCAACCACCTTCACCTCCACCTCCGCCCACTCCACCTCGTAACCCCCCACCTCCACCACCTGAAATCAATGAACATGCTCGTTTGCAAGCACAAATCAATGCTTCTACTAGAACCATCCAAGATCAAATCAACATTATTCAAAATGAAGAATGTGTCGCACCTCCTGTGAGGATGTTCGCATCTAGGATGCAAACCCTTGTTGATGCTGTCAGGGCTATGGATGGGATCATAGATGAGCATTGACAATGGCTAGAGGAGAGGAGAACTCCTAAGCCAAAAGGAAAACACAAAGAAATGAAGATCTATGCAATGAGAGCCATAATAGTTTATAAATTAAAACAATGATCTTAAATAGTTATGAATTTTATAAATTTCAGAATCCATGGATATTTCAGGTGGATGAATTTATAAATTTGGTTCCAAATGGGATAGAAGATATTTTTAGTGACATGAATTTATGATTTTGGTTCTATATGATATTTTATGACATGGATTGCGGAATTTGGTGGAATTTAAGAACTTAGAATGAATAGTATATAATAGTATAAGTATTTTATGACTATCTACTAGGATCATGATTTCCTCATAAAAATTGTAATATAAGTATGTGTGTGTGTGTGTGTGTGTGTGTTAGACATAAAATGATATTTTGTGAATGTTTCAAGTTTATTGTTTAGTATGTATGTGCATGTATTAAAAATTTGCATAATAGTTCTTAAATTTTGAAATTTGTATATGTATGTATGTATAGTTTAGTTTAATGATTTGTACGCATGCAAATTATGCATCGTATTTTTTATTTTAAATGTACATGTACATACATTTAATTTTTAATTTTGTATGGACATGCTCTTGAGTTGAACAATCAATGCATATATATGTGCATTTCAATTAAATATATGATCTTAATATATATGTTGCTCATCCTATTTCAATTAAATATATGATCTTAATATATGTATGCACATGGACTATTTTGTATGATTTAATGCAGGTGCACATTTATATCAAGCATATCATGGATGATTTTAACATTGATGATATCATCAATCCACCACCTTAGCCACAACCGCATCCACCTCCCCATCCCCCTCCACCTCCACCTCCCACTCCACCTCCCCCTCCCCCTAATATGCCACATCCAACACCTATGGTATCTCGATGAGGTCATTGAGAGCACGAATAAATGATCAATTTGTATCCCATAAAATCAAATCAATGCCATGCAAAGTCAAGCATTGATTGCTCCATATGTGAGACATTTTAACTGCAAATGTGTTGTTGATTCCATCAGATGATCGATTTTGATTCATAAGCAATTTAATTTGGTGACGTGAGAACAAATGAGACAATTTTATTCTGATGGTCTCTCTTACAAACAAATATTAGACCTTAAAATAATGAAATCCCATCTAGTCCCCTACTTTCTTGACCCCGTTACTCGACAACCCATTCCACCCAACAAATCTAGAATATCCATGAGGTGGTGCATACATCCGCAGATGATGCACATTTTGGGATCGATGGTATATGGTTTTTGATAGTCCCTCACATGCTAATTGGGAGTGCCCATTGTATTTTTTGAGAAAACTGTATGTAGAGTTTGTTTTGGGGCAAAAGCCCAATTATTTTGATTTTAGATCATTTCTGTGTTGGTGGCTTGGGTAACAGAGCAAGGGTTGATCCCCAATGCCTCGTGCATGCACAACCCCTTGTTGTTGCTCCTAGTCCTCCCATTCCTGCACTTGTACATCAGCAAGCTTTGGTCTCAACATTAGGTTTCCTTAGTACACTCGCAGGAAACCTTGATCAGCACGCTTCTGCGATAGCGAGTGGGGAGCATAGAGACGATGATGGAGGAGTTTTTTATGGAGTTGGTCCAAGTACCACTCCAGGAGTGTCGAGACCTATCCCCCATATATGTACTAGTTGTCATCAAGTGTGCTATGGACCTGCTCAGGCTATACCTATTTCAGGTGGACGAGGAGATTCTGGTGGTTCATCTAGTCACATCAGTTCATTTGTAGAGTTCCTCATAGTAGAACATCACCCTGAGCACACTATGACATAGGTATAAATATGCATCTAGATGTATGCTCATTTTATAATAATTTTTATGGTTGTATATATCAAAGAAAAGTTTGCAATACATTTTAACAATCAAATTTTTTGGTGTACAGATGACACTTTCGATGCAAGGGAAATCATCTGTTCCACGAGTACATACATCGACACCGGTCATACTTGGCAACCCTTATGGGGTATTTTGATTTCAATTTTTAAAATTATATATGAAATAATAAATTATTTAACTTGAGTTTTAAATTTATCATTGAATCACATATGTGTTTCAAATATTCATGTTGGTTTAGGTGAGTCAATCAGCATCCACGCCGATTCCTCCTGGGGGATTGTCAAGCACTCCTCCATTATCGAGCGACATAGATCAGGGTAGGTACATTCATATTGTAAATTTGTTTAAAGTTTACATTAGTATAGTTACAATTTTATGAGTTTTGAATTCACTAGATATATGAAACGCATGCATGTACACTTGTAAATATTATAAGCGTTAAATGTCTATGTACATGTATTTCTAGGTTGATACCAAAATAAGAATGGGCATTGGGCAAACATTTGATGTTGCAGTTACTCGTGAGGCCACTAATTTCCAGGTTGTTTACAAAACTTTCTACACAAAATGTGAAAACTTGAATATATATGTATATATTAACCTAATTGAATTGTGCATGCTTTAATTTTGATCTTGTAGGACTTTGGTAGTGCAACTTTCAGCCCTGACCCAGACATAGTTACACCACTAAGAGGACATGTAGAACAGGTTTCAAATCAAATGGTAATTTAATTTTTTTATTATATTTAAAGTGAAATATAAATTATAAATTGAATATATACATATTAATATGATATTTTTACATATTCTTTTTCTTTTATAGCATGAGACACATCCTGTAGTTGAGCATGTCTAGACAGGTCCTAGAGAAGAGCCTAGTGCACAACCTCATAATATATGATAAATTCTGAATTAAATTGAATTAAAAATAATAATTGTAGAGTTGTACATCTAATTTCGAATTTCTTTGTCTTACTTATGTAGATTGATTTAGAGAATTTAGAGGTTTCTTCAGGCGCACCAGAGCATCCAGATGTAGATATGGTGGTAATTTAATTTTATGATGGATTATAAATTAAATTGTCAATAAATCATTTTTTATTGTCTTACATCTAATTTCATTTTTCTCTTATGTACAGAGTGTTTCAGGTCATCCACATAGTCTGTATGGTGTGAAGAGGTCTCTTGATTATAGAGACAATACATGACCTACAAACATGTGATTTTATGTGTTTTATATTTCTTGTTTATCATGTACTCTATTGGACTTTATTTCATGTGCACTTAATATATTGGTTTCATGCACTTAATATGTTACATAAATTATGGACTTTATTATTGTTTGAAATTTTAATTTACACATGTACATTTATACATTTTATGTTCATAGTCAAGACATTAATATAGGACATTAATGTGAAATTTAGTGAAGACTTCATAATTGTATTATATTATGAATAACATACTTTGAGTCAAGTAATCTTCATATTGTATCCTAAATACAATCCTGATCCTTTTTCATAAATTAATGTTGATATTAAGGAAAAAAGTACTATATAACTCCCTTACACTTTGTTCACATGGATACATAAAAAAAATTATGATATTATCACAATGAATTCATGTTCATTTTGAATGCTTATATTTAATTCATAATAATTTATTCCCCATGATAGTCTTATTACCTTATGATTTAAGAATCTTGTCCCTAATATCATTAGACACTAGATTTGGATAGTTTAATATTCCATTAAAAAATAGTTTTCTATGTCTCTTAAGGCCTAATGAGGAATAACTATTTGTTATCTTTAAAAAATTACTTCTAAATTATTCCCTTATTTAGTGTTGTGTACATTTAACTTATATGCTTACTTTTTATTGATATAAAACTTGATGATACTATTATCACCTTTGGTTATAGATATTAAGTCTTGAATTTTGGTGTCCATGTTGCATTTGTTAATCTTGCTATGCAATCTAAACCTACCATGACTCAATTTATTAATATATATATCTTTAAGTTCATCCATCATGGCTAACCTTTGCTATATGTGTTTTAAAATATTTTTATTATTTTGTTGATCGTATGCATGTGCATCTTGAAATTAAGTTTCATGTTCAAAACCAACATAGGAATGTGTAGAAGTATTGAATAATATATAATTAGGATTTATTCTATTATGATCATCAACAATCAAAATTTCTACTTATACATTATATATGTGTTCCTCAGTTTTTTCCTGTTATGTTTCTTGGCTTGTATAATCAAACTATAGTGATTTTTATCATAGTCCTAAAATACAATTAGTAGAATAATGATAAATTTTAAAAATGATGAATATGGAGCTCAATCCAAAGGAAAATTAATTTCATCACTGTTTCCTCCATTTAGAATATCATGATTGTGTGTAGTGTATGAAAAATGAATAAAAGTCTTGCCTCCGTGTGTCAATAACAAGAAAAAAAATAGAATATCACATAAATTATGTACATAAGAAATAGAAATATGACCCACAAATTTTTCTCTGTGAATTAAGGTTAGGGTTATATGATAAAGCTTTGGGTAAAAGGTTAGGATTAGGACACAACTAGAGTTAGGGTTAGGTTTCAATTAGGGTTAGATACAACAAGGCTTAGGGATAGGATTAATTTTAGGACAGGGTAAGAGTTCAATAAGGGTTGGGTTCTAATAATGGTTAGGGTTAGGGTTCAATTAGTATTACAGTTAGAATCAGGGTTCAATTCTAACTCTAATTAAAATTCTAATCCTAACCCTAACAATACCATAGAAGATTAGAGAATAAAAGCATTAATAAATACTATAATTAATAGTTCATCTAACACTAATTTATAAGTTGTCAAAACAAATAATGACATCTTAAGGGGGTGTCTAAAGGGGTCATAATAAAACATGTTAATTAAGGGGACGTCTAAAGGGGTCATAATAGAACGTCTTAAGGGGATGTCTTAAGGGGTTATAATATGTCTTAAGGGGATGTCTAAAGGGGTCATAATAGAACATGTTAATCTAAAGGGGTCATAATAGAATGTCTTAAGGTTTTATAATATGTCTTAAGGGGATGTCTAAAGGGGTCATAATAGAACGTGTTAGTTAAGGGGATTTCTTAAGGGGTCTTAAGGGGATGTCTAAAGGGGTCATAATAGAACATGTTTATTAAGGGGATGTCTAAAAGGGTCATAATAGAATGTCTTAAGGGGATGTCTTAAGGGGTTATAATATGTCTTAAGGGGATATCTAAAGGGGTCATAATAGAATGTGTTAATTAAGGGGATGTCTTAAGGGGTCTTAAGGGGATTTCTAAAGGGGTCATAATAGAACATGTTAATTAAGGGGATGTCTAAAAGGGTCATAATAGAACATCTTAAGGGGTCATAATACACCTAAATATATAGAATATTGATTTGATACATAGAATTACATAGAGTATGTTTAATTTTGTAAGTATGTATGTACATATATGTCATCTCAAAATGATGTTTACAAAATTTGGATATGCCATCTCAAGAACATCTCAAACTCATGGCTAGAATGTAGTAGGTCTTCACACCACCTGATATCAAAAAGGTACAAGCAATATCAATGAAATCATCAAAACATACATATTTTAATTTATATAAAACTATCTATATGTACAGAACTCAAGTACCTACATTTAAAAGTATTCCACACATGTTTGTAGGTTGAATCCAGGCATCCTCTCCTTTTTGTTTCAAAGTATGAGATCAATGCAATGATGGTTTAAGGATACAAAAAATGACAATAAATCAATTTTAACTATTAATGTCTAAGCAATATCAATATGTAATCAAAACATGTATTTAAATATAATTTAACTAATAATTACCTATTTTTACCAAGTATTCCATGTTGTCTAGGTTGAATCTGCATGGACTAGATCCTTTTTGTGATTATGCCTTAAGGATATATAAAAGAATAATTTAAATAAATTTCAACTAATAACACACTTGACCAATGTCTAAACATGTATTTAATGTATTTAAAGAGACAAAATAAAACCAAAACCATTTACCAGACACTTAACTAATCGCATCATTTGCATCCCTCTTTTGCAATGCATCTATGATTTCATGCCTTCCATAGAAATTCGACCATAGTAATTTTTTAAAGATATTCCATGATAGCCTAGTTTTATATTTGTTGCCACCAATCAAATGTGAATAATAATGCATAATCTTTTTATGTGTTTTATAGTCTTCGAATGCAAGTAGACCATTCTTTCTTCTCAAATATTTTTGTAGCCAAGTGCCAACAACCACCACCGATCCTATTGAAAAACATGTTCAAAAACCACCATCAAATAACTTCTCAAAATTTACTTAAGGGGATCAAAGACTTGTTCTAAAAAATTGCTTAAGGGGATCTAAAACTTGTTATCAAAATTTGCTTAAGGAGGTGTCTTAAGGGGATCACCGTACCTGTTGGATAATGAAAGCTATCATCATCTTCTCGAGGTGTTAACAACTTATGTTTAGTTTCCATACAACGAGCCAACCAATATTTTGTTTGCTCTTCATTCCCTCGTGATGCACACAACTCTATACATTACGTCCTCGCCAACAAAATTTGATTTAATAACTTGTGCATATCCATATAACTAATTTAGTATTAAAAAATAACTTAATAAAGCAAAATAAAATGAAATAAATTAAATTAAAATTACCTTCTTGTACAAGGTTTGAAACATGATCATAATCTTCAAATGCAAACAATTGATCATTTTCTTCAATAGCTCTTTCATATTGATTATGTGCTTCTATAGGTGTCAACAATCTTTGCTCCCACTATTCAACCCATTCTGTATTTTCACAAACTTTCCAATCTCCTGAGATACAAAAATGGAAAAAACATGCAAGCTCCCTTGTCCAAATAGTCCTTGTGCTTGCTGTCGCACTCCTAAATGAATGCCATTTAGTAGATCCACTAATTGTCTCACAATAAACTCTAGATAAAATGTTTTCTTCTTCCACCAACCAAAAGAATCGATGAACTGTAGAGTAATCACTCGAACCAAGTGAAGATAATCTTCTATTACACCAATCCACAATCTCATGTGCATTTTAAATTCCCCATCAATCCTCAAATTTTAATTGTTCTCTAGCAAGAATTCTTTTGACACACGCACCAACTCCATCATGTTCTCCTTTACCATGCCCAGCTTCAAAAAAACTCCATATATGTTGGAAATTAAGTTCCTTGTGAACCCTACTTAACCAATAGAACATGCTAGCATTTTTGAGCTGCCTCGTACAATTATCTGACCATATGAGGTGTTCTTTCATACGGATTCCTCCTTCTTTTAAATTTCTATAAAATATACTAAAACAATATTGAACAAACTCCGATGAGTGTAACCGATTGTCACTCAAATAAAAATGATACTCTCTCAAAACTTTTCTATCATCCTCAGTGCTATCATCTGCATGTCTATAAACAATATGGAAAAACATAGCTACTTGCACATAATTATAATATTGAGCTTGAATTTCCTCTTGCGGAGCGAGAGTATAATTCTCCGCAAAATCAACCACTGAAAGTATAGTACCAATTGGAAATGTGTTTCTACATGCACAAAATTGGCCATCAATCCATCGAGCATGTTTAGAGTGCATAACATATTTTGGTACAATTTTATTATTAAATTCACTCATAAATGCATGCACACTAACTTTTTCTGTAACTAAATCACAATGCTTTCCTATTTTTCCATCTTTTAAAGAATAGTGAACATTCCTAAATCTTTTGACGTCTACTAATTGTTGTCCAAAATCATGATCAACACTTTCATGCAAAAAATTTCTTAAAAATGAAAGATTTTCGCACTTAATGCATTGTCCAGAAATACAAGAACTTAAATAAAATAATCTATCATTAGATTTTTCACAAAACAAACCTGAAATAAACTCTCTTATTGCTTCAGGTGGCATATCAATACCACAATCCTATACAATCATGTTAGAATGCAAGGTACAACGTGATATATCTAAAACATCATAAAATAATAAAATTGAACATGTATTTTACAACAACAAGATATTCATGTTTATTAATTTTTACATACTAGGGTTTACATTTTCAAAGCATTCCTTTGACTTATTTTTAATATTACTAGGTAACATCAATCGCTACAAAATTTTCTATAAAATTCCGCTTGTGTTGTATCTAATAGGTGTTTTGGTCGAGGATCGCTAACTTTGGACCCCACCCTTAATTTTAAAACATTCTAGCATTAGATGAAACCCTAGTATTATCATGCCAATATTTTTTCGATCAAAGATTTAATTTCAACATTCAATTTCATATCAGACCTTGGTAGTCGACCACTGAAACTCCAACATTGATTGATAGGATCATTTTCTATACTTTCTCTTCTTTTTGCCACTCTTAGTAATGTTTTAGGATGTATTTTTAAAACTTCACTAATATTTCTTACCATTATTTTATTCAAAGTTGCTTTATTAACTATAGCAATAGTTATAGCTCTTTTTGCTATGCTTTTTTTTATTCCTTTAGATCGCACTATTTTTCCCAATAGATTGAATGGCACCTTAGCAACAGTGACATAGCATGTTTTTAATGATTGATCTTTTCTTTTGGTTTAACATAAAAAGCCTAACCCTTTTCATTACTTTCCCCTCATTTTTGCATTCTCATCAATTGTGACCATTAGTTGACATCAAATGTACTTTTTAATGATAAGTACTTTAAAAGGTATATTGTATTCAAGATGTGTTCTTATTTGGTTCTAAATTTTGATCGAAGATTATCAAAACACTCACTTCCACTTTATTTATTAAATTCAACATCACATTCGATTTCATCTTCATTTTCATCTTCATCTTCATTTACTTACATTTCATCTTCATTTTCATCAACAAAACGATTTCATTTTTCATTTTCATTTTCATTTCATTTTCATTTTATTTTCATTTTCATTTTTCATTTTCATCAACAAACGATTTATTTTATTTTCATCTCTTTTTATTTTCATTAACAAAATGGTTCTCATTTTCATTTTCATCACCAAAACGGTTTTCATTTTCATTTTCATTTTCATCAAAAATATAGGTTTTGTTTTCATTTTCAAGAAAATGATCATTTTGATTTTCATTTGCAACAAAAGATTTTTCTTTTTTGTTTTCAACAAGTTCTATAAAAGTTTCATCTCTCTAAATATAGTCAATGTCAACATCATTATATCCAACATCTTGTAAAACTTCTACATACAAATTCTATCATTTCACTAACATGTGGGATTTGAAGACGCACTGTGGATTTGTGCATATTGAAACATTCTCCATAGTATCTTCAAAGAGGGATTTGAAGACATAGTAGATTCTATTTGTATAATCATATTCTTTTCTCCAAATTAATTTTGAAAACAATTACCCAAGCAAACTATATCTTTCAATGTTTTATCTTCAATAGTTGTTGAATTATTGCTCCAACTATCGTTTCAGTCTGATTTGACTGACTCTCTTTGTCTCTCTTTTTCTCTATTTGCTTCAACTCCTTGAGGAGTCAATGTCTTTATTCTCTTATTACAATTTTTATCTCCCATAATTATAAAATTCTCAAGCACAAATGAATGTTAATAGTGAAATACTTCAAAATATTCAATCCAAATTGGAAGTTGAATACCTATTACGACAAAATTCTTCCTCTTGTGTTCCTCAAAACAAGTAGAAAACTACCACAATTCAACTTTAAAAATTGTTTTCTTCATGCTTCCTTTGAAAAATTCAATCCATATTACAAATTGAAACTTTTTGTTCCTCTAAACAAGCACAAAAATAACACGATTTCACTTCAAAAATGGTGTAGATGATGCTCCCTTTGATAAAATCAACCAAAAATTAAATTGACCACCTATAAATACAATAACTTATGAAAAATAATTCATTTTTAGTGCTCTCGGCCATACATATGAAGTTGCAAAGTGTGTAGACTTGACAGTAATTTTGCACAGTGTTTTTAAATAAAATAAACGGGATCCCCGCTTATTATAAAACGGGATCCCGGTTACAAAACAGGATCCCATTTATTAATAAGCGGGATCCCATTCACCGACATTGAATGTCGGAGCCATTGTAAAGGTAACGGGATCCCATTCCATTCACAACGGTCGGAATGTTGTTCGATGGGAATAGGATCCCGATTATAGCACGGTATCCTGTTTATTAATAAATGGGATCCCGTTTTTTTAAATTTGAATTTTGTTTTGTATCGTGGGCGGGTTTTTGCCAAGGTTTTTGCTTCGGGAAAAGCATTGGAAGTCCGAACCTAGGCCTTCAACCTAGTTTTCTGACCTTACAAGCTACACCAACAATGTCAAAGAAAAATAATTTAATTTTGGACATATGGTCGAATAACCTTTTTGCAAAATTTCAATTTTAAATTAAAACCCATTTTAGATCAACAACAATGCAAAATTTAAATATGTAATTTTTTTTGCAATTGAATTATTTTTCTATTTTTCAATTAATTTCTAATTAAATTGGTCCATAAACTTTAAATATCAGAGTTTTTTACTATTTTAATAACTTTTGATCAACATAACATTTTGAAAAACGGATTGCACGAGAGAAAACTTTAGACAATTCTTTTCAATTCTGAAAAAATTTAGAAAAATGATAATTTTAGGTCATCTTTATGCATGTTGTACACGACTATCTTTTTAAAACCATAACCGGGCTTCTGTTAATAAAATTAGTAAAAAATATATATTAATAAAAAATTACAAAAAATATCAAGAGCAAGCTTAAGTGAGTCATAAAAATTTTCCCAATAGGATTTAGAAAAATACGATGATTTAAGCCAAAATATGGATGTTGTACACATGCATGGTATGGTAAAAAAAAATGACTTTTAAATAGTGGTTTTTAGAAATTCCTATTAAAACTCAATTTGTACAATCTGGGTATTGAAATAAATTACATATTTGGAAACCAGACTCCGAGCACTACATTTTATGATTAGTGACTTTTTTAAAGATTTCATCTCTAAGTGCTTATTATTTAATAAACTTAGTTTCCATATTTAATAAACTCAGTTTTATTATTCAAGAATACATCCTTCCATATAAATGGGTACAAGAAACATACATAGCTCTTATGAACTTCATTTACCAATAGATATACAAACTAGTCTTGATGTCATTTCATTGGTGCATACATTCTAGATGTCTCCAATCCTTCGTGCATACACTGTAGTTGTCCCTGACACTGGCACAAACATTCACAAACTACGACCACCAATTGATGAGGAGAAGCATCACTCAAGCACTTTTCTACCAACCATAGACTCAAATGTGGTCCGCCACACATCTACCACATATGGTAAGATAGCCCTACCCTTCAACGAAGAGTTTGGTATTGTAACCTCATAACAATAGCCTATTTGAGCTTAGTGTTGTGCCCTACATAACTAGAACTTGCATCCACTACAATCCTGAACTAGCATGCATAAAAGGAACACAGTGAACTGACGGGGCAATCAATGGAAAATTACACTACTTTGGCCAAAGTATTCTCACTCATTACTTTGAGTGACATTCATCCTATTCACATACATTACCATAGCTTGATTTGGATTATAACCATTCATATACTACATGCTTAGGTAATTTCCTCCCATAGGTAATCATTAACCTCAGGAATAGCATATTCCCCTTTTCCCAAAACACCATGGTATCTCTACCGATAAGTTTAATCATAAGTTACCCTCCCCCTTCGATGGATATTCTATTCCCTAGGTATAACATACAAGCTTTTCTATTCTACACATAAACTTTGCATAAATAACTTAGCAAGATATTTCCTTCAATGGACAGCCTAGTCCCAGGAATAACCTTATAATCTAAAGTATAGCTACATAAGCTTCATCTTATCATAGAATAAATAATCCTCAATATATCACATCAATAAGTAATTCTCATCAAGAGTATAATCTCTTTAATAAATGACCTTAATCGAAGAATAATCATATCAATAAATGATTCCATTTGAGAATGTAATCTCCTTTGTAAAAAGGGTTATTCAAAGAGTAGAATCTTGTCAACCATGTGACTTCACATCAAGAGTATAAAGCAACCAAATAGGTAACAGTTCTAACCCAATAGGTAATCCCACCTATGGCTCCAAACAAGTAAAATTTTCATAAACTCAAGTGAACTACCTAACCACATAGGTGAGTCTCAACCTCGGTATACCCTAATCCCAGATATAATATATTGTCAACAGTCAGTCTAATTGTGTAGGTTGATCTAAACCTATGATTTTTTTAACAAAGCTTAACTATATAACCCATAAATGTAGGTTATTTTCAACCTATTGGTTCCAATGGGTGATCAAGTAAATATGCCAACCTAGTAGGTAACTCTTAACCTAGGGTTTCAATCATAGTCAAATATATAGTTTCTCAACCCAAATAGGTTACTCACAACCTACGGTTTCATTTGAAAGTAAAGTAATGATCAAGTGGTTAATCAAGTATAGATTATTGGTGTGGTCTACATGAAATCACATCCTATCATATTTTTCATACCATCACTATGGTTGCATTGTTAAACCTTATATTTCCCAAGGTTTCCTAGCATTGTAAACTAATAGTGTCAAGTTACTTCATGACATCGATACATATCACATTATACATGTAGTGTAAACTATCTGTAAGAATTGGCTATGAAGGTAGCCACCCAAGATCTAGAGGCCTAATAGAAAGCACAAAAGAGAGAAAAAAATATGACAAGAATAAACTGTATTCAATGTCAATAATATGAGATAATGGTACAAATGTACATAGGAGACCCCTTGGTTATATAGCCAAGGTGAGAACATAGAAGGGCATAAGATTATGACAAGTGTCATAATCTTATGACATGAGACAACTATGAAAAGTTATCACTCCACCTAAAGTGGGAAAGGATAATGTGATAATCTCCACAAAAGGTGGATCACCCTCAAAAGGTAGAGAGATAATCTCATGATGTGTCCACAAAAGGTGGAAATGATGAGGTAATGACATGTCAAGTCCACCAAAAGTGGAAAATCTCCAACAACCTCCTATGTGGTCCCTAAGTAAACTCAACTAAGGTGTAATTATGACCTAGGACAAGGTACAAGACATTTAATTACACCAACACCCCCCCTTAAGTGCAACTTAGGGAGAATGTGCACAAATGCAAACAATGCAAGATGGGTCCCGGCTACTAGGCCATGTTAGGTACCCATGTACAAATGCATTGCAATCTCTCATAAAGCAGAGAAAAGGAGAAAACCCAGTGGGACAAAACTCCTCCCCAAAAGAGAGAAACAAAATAAGAATCATGCTCTAGGAAGGAAAAAAGTCCCCCCCATAAGAGATAGTCCATGCAACCCCCCCTCAATGGAGAGTCATTGCTCAATGTCACAATGTCAAGAGTCCCCAATCTAAACTAAAGGAGAGAATGTAGAACAATGTGAAAGCTGAAGTAGAGTGGACCAAAGATGATGATGAGTCCTTCAAATGTTGTTCCAAAAGAAATGCCAAACTGTGCAAAGCACTGATGGAAAGAATCAGGTACAACTGCAGAAGATGCCACATAACTGGTGACTGAGCTGAATCTGTTAACTCAAGAATAACTGCAGAATCTGTCAATGAAGAACTGTAGAAGAATCCACATTGCAACAGGAATAAGGTTAGAACGAAGAAGACAACTATGTGAGCATTAACTAAATGCCCATCAATAGCAGATTGGTACAATCCATGTCTCACTTGAGCCATGCACAATTTGTACAATCCAAGTCTCACTGGATCCATGCACCAAGTCTCTAGATGTAGAACCAAACTTCTGAAGATAGGTAGAGTGCTTCCAAAATAGGAGTCTATATGGTGATTAGTCCATCTCACCAAAATACATGGGTAACCAGCCGCTGCATACGTTGAGTATATAGGAACTAACACTAGATACATAGATCAATCCAAAGAAGCATATAGTACATGACATAGTACACTGAAATAGAAAGATTGTGGCACTTTATTTTAGTGTGATTACAACATTACAAAGAGGAGAACTACAACGATCATGATGCAAATATAGAAATGTTGATGAAGAAGCCAACCAAAGGTGCCTCAAAGCTGAAGACCATGAAGAAAGCCCTCCAGGTGGATGTCAATAGGAGCAACTGACCCCCATTTGACTGTCGATTAGAGGAACAAATGGTCCAAGGCAAGGCTCGATCGGGAGGAAAAATAATTTTCCCAGGTTTGCTTATTAATGCATGATACCATGTAAGAATTGGCTATGAAGGTAGCCACCCAAGATCTAGAGGCCTAATAGAAAGCACAAAAGAGAGAAAAGAATATGACAAGAATAAACTGTATTCAATGTCAATAATATGAGATAATGGTACAAATGTACATAGGAGACCCCTTGGTTATATAGCCAAGGTGAGAACATAGAAGGGCATAAGATTATGACAAGTGTCATAATCTTATGACATGAGACAACTATGAAACGTTATCACTCCACCTAAAGTGGGAAAGGATAATGTGATAATCTCCACAAAAGGTGGATCACCCTCAAAAGGTAGAGAGATAATCACATGATGTGTCCACAAAAGGTGGAAATGATGAGGTAATGACATGTCAAGTCCACCAAAAGTGGAAAATCTCCAACAACCTCCTATGTGGTCCCTAAGTAAACTTAACTAAGGTGTAATTATGACCTAGGACAAGGTACAAGACATTTAATTACACCAAAACTATCTATGTATAGAAACATCATCATCTGAATTCCCATATAGGGTATATTAAAAAAATAACCTAATAGATCAGTTTCTCAAGCAAATATCAAACAAGATCATGCGAGTAACTTTTGTATCAAATAACTTCTTAAGCTATTTTCATTAATCCTAGTATAAAATACTAATGATGATAAAAACTCCTTAATATGGAGTATGTACAAGCATTCATAAGGAAATCATAACAACTAGGTTTTTCTCCTTTCCAATAAGCAAATAGATCATTTCACTATTTAAGAAAATCTAATGCAATTCCCAAACAAAACAATCAGCATATTCAATCTTTCACAAAGACATATATTCATCAAGAGGATAGAGTCTCGTGCCTATTATACACTATAATCTAGTTGACCCACTAATTCTTTAGCCAAGATCTCTTCTAAAATCAACTTGCAACTACTCCTCAAAATTCCTCTCACAATATTTCCTCACAAAGTACCTCTCAACAAAATAAGAATCTCTCAATGAAAATGCAACAAAATAGAGCATCGTCATGATGCAGAGAAGAAGTGTGTGCAAATAAGGTGAGGGTTCCTCTATTTATACCCAAAAACCAGCTTCTAGAGCCTAGAAATTAGGCTCATGCAATGAAACTTCTCAAAAATATACTATCAACTCAGCTTATCAAAGAAAAGGTGGCAAATTCCTATCATGTTATTCATCAAATTCATATTAAAAATCGACCCAATGCCTGCCAACAATAGTTTGACTATTTCATAAGGCACATGCTTCATCAAGAGAATCAACTTCCAAGTTTAAAAGAATTTTAAACAAAGCAAAATATTCATATAATGGTGCCAAGTATTCATCGCAATTCCTATTCTCAAGCTCGTTATTTAAAATAGAGGAATCAGTCAATACTTCCTTTGGTTGTGTGTTACTAAGTTGAATTGGTCAAGACATGGAATTTGACACCTTACAATCATTCAACCTCCACCATTTTAGCACTATTAAATTTTGACTTAGTACATTACATAATTTAATGTGTTGCATTTAATCCTTGAGTTTAATAAACTTTACATAGCAGTCTTAATACTTATGTCTTTTCATCACTCATTATCCTTTATTCATGCATTTGGTGTTTTGCTGGTTTAGACATAGTCAAAGCTTTTAAGTAGCTTTCAAAACATTCTAACCAAGTCTCTTATATTTCGCGTACCTCCGGAAAGGTGGAAAATAGGCTTCCTCTCTCCACCCTTATGGTTTTGATTTAGGGCCTAGAAAGGGGAAACTTTCACTAACATTCACTCAAGAACAAACCCTTGAGATTTCAATGCAAAAGAGAAAGAAATCTTGCAAGAGGATTGTTCTAGGAGCTTAATATGATCTAATAAGGGGTTCACAACCAAGTAAGAACTTGGAAAGACTAATGCAAAGCAAGATGAAATGCAAAACCCTAATATGATGCAAACTTTAACTAAATGACCTAGAAATACAAATAAAATAGAATAACAAACTGTAAGATGAAATGTGTGCACCTGAAAACTTGTAGAAGCTTGAATGAAGACTAGAAATTTTGTTGATCCTAAAATTTTGGCCTACTGGGACTCATTCACCATTATGGGCTAATCAGTCCTAGATCTGGATTTCTATAGAGGAGCAGGTTTCGGGCAAATGGTATCCAAATCTGCAAAGATCTTTAAAAAACTCCTACTGTGAGACTCATTCACCACTTGTCACGAATGAGTTCAATTTGGATTTTAATGAAATTCAAATCCTAAATCTACTCTTCTCGGTCTGGTGAATTTGTTCCTCTAGGTACCCGAATCTAAAACTCTGATTTCAGGGTTGTAGATAACCTTTTAGTGAAGATTATGACCTTGCAAATGGGGAGACAACTCCAACAATTTTCTAACCTAATTTTCAATGATATTTCAAGCTCCAATAAACCTAGATCTATAATCACACATGCAAAGAGGGGAAAACTTGTTGATTGTTAGTGGATATGGGTTTTCCTTGGTCAAACCCCTTTTAGGTAATTAAACAAAATGATGAAACAATGAAACAAGGACATGAAACATGAAACATAGGATATGAAACATGAACAATGATACCTTAAATTATTTTTTGTAAATGATGTCTTGTAAGTCTGCAAATCAACATGAAATGTCCATGAAGGATGTAGATCTTGATCTTGACAATAGGTGTAGAACAATACTTGATCTTGGATCTTCAATGCTACATCACAACACTACCTCAATAACATGCTAGATGCTTGATATTCTTGACATGATGATGGATCTTGAATCGCTACAACAATTGATGAATAATCTACCCTTGAAGACACTTGAATGCCCTTGTGAATGCTTGAATACTCTTGTGAACTCAATTTACTATTATGAATGCTCTCACCAAAGTCTTGGGTGAAAATGAGTGAAAGAACCTTGTATTTATACTCAATTATGCAATAATTCTCGAAATTACAACACTACAAGCCGACATAAGATCTAGGAGAATAAAATCCCACCAAAATTTTGAATTAAATTTGAATTTGGGCCACATGGGACTCATTTTTCCAAGGTGGCGAATGAGTCCCATCAGGCATAATGTATGGGACCAAAAGTCAAAAGTGCTTAGAAAGGTGTAAAAAAAGGGTTGGGACCGAAAAATCTAGGTTGGACTAATTCACCCAAGGTGACAAATGAGTCTAAGATCACTAAATTTGGGCCACACAAGCTAGAAACACCTAAATTATGATTGGTTAATGATT
>VDFB02331611.1:0-23908 GCA_007258455.2 Sequoia sempervirens | reverse complement strand
TGTTGGTGTACGTTTTATCATTCACCGAACATTAGAATAAAATGTCAAGGACACTCTACCCTCTCTTGAACAAAATCACTATGTGTGCCAAGATTGCAAGAAAGACCACACGGCAACTCCAAGGTTTATATGTGCGAACAGGCGACTTTATGTTGGATAGCTTCCTTGGTTATGTATGCTGAAATACAAGGGGGACTTACGCTTAAAAATCATTCACAAGCTAGGACTTAGACGAATTTGACAGTAAATGCTCTTTTTCTTCTTCTTTTTTTGGATTTTTAGTTTTGGAATTTCAAAAAAAAACAAAAGGATAAGGATTTAGAAGTTTTATGCTACTTCTAAGAACTCAAGAGACGGTAAAGACTAGGTGAAACCAATAACAACACTTTGCTTCGCCACATGAATGACAACTACACAAAGTAAGTGCAATCTTCTAGGGTTGTGCTCAAGATTTTCATACAATGAATAATACCATCAATAGAACAATATTTTATTCAAAGTAGAAGTTAAAGCATCCACAATATAGGCTCAGGCTAACTTTACACATTGAACAAAAATCATTCATTCAAAGAAAGTATGAGCAAGAGTTTCACCAATCCATACTATCAAATCTTTCATTCATCTAACAAGCGTGCAAATCAAATTCTATTCTAAATTTATTCTATGTTGAAGGAGATATGCAACCATGCAACCACATGATAACAAGAAGGATTCAAAGCAAACTTGCAACATGAATTTCTATTATCCAAGTAGCTCTAAGCAACAATTTCATAAAACTCTCTTCACACTATGAAATGAGAGAATAGGAGTTTATATAGAGTTTTGAAAAACAAATGAAAGGCCGAGATCAATCTAAGATCAACGACTGAGATTAAGATACAACAACCCTAATTAGGGTTTCCCAAAATAACATCAATAGTGAGTGCATGGAGGACAAGTGGCACGAGGAGCTATCATCTAGGAGGCGCATGCCTATCCTCTTGAGTGGTAGTATGTTCAATGAATCTGGACACCATCGGGTTGACCTCCTCCATCGTGACATGTGGCAGCATATTCACCTTGAATTCCAATCCGTCCAAGTCATCTGTACACACACGGAAAAAGTAGTCTCCCATTCCAATTCCTGTCTTTGGAAGGCATCTCAAATGGACGAGAAATTCGATGCCTTAGTCAAATTCTGCTTCAGGACTGGTCTAGTGATGGCGAAGAAACTCTCCTGAGTTCTAAGCTTTAGACTTTCTAGCTGCATATCATTTTCTCGGATTGTCTCCTTCTCAAGTACATCTGCAGCTACAAGGAAAATCTTATTCTGAATCTCTCTTATTTGTTCCTTAGCTCTAATACCATCGGCCTTCACTTTTTCTAAGACTTCACTTCGTGCAACCAATGCCCAGTACCAAGTGTTGAAATCATATGCAGCCCCTCCTGCAATTACTTTTCCATCAATTAGTTCCTGCTTTGGAATTCCTTTTAACACTCTAAGGCACGGGATAATTTTGTCCTGAACATCCGGAAGGCTATCCCATGCTTCCGCCATGATTGCAATTCTGAAAAGCAAAGAAGAAGTCTGTCCATAGGCCAATATTAATCTTTTGTAATGTCCCCATTTTCATGAGCGTCACTATTAAGAGGATTTAGCCTATTCCTAACCCTCGTAGGCTAAGAAGTGTGGTTAGGGGGTCTTCTTCAGGCAGTTACCCAATTAGCTGTTGGCTTCTATTCATTATTTTTGGGGTTAATTGGAGGTTTCTTATGATTTGTTGGATGTTGGATAACATACTGTTTGATAACGCATAGCTTGATAACATTTTGTTGGCTATGTTATCATATTGCACTTGATGAGTTATATTTTAATATTATAATAAAGTGCAATTATAATATAATATTATAATGTTATTTGGAGACTTCTAGAAGAGCGACCTCTTGAGGTGAAAAAGTATAAATAGAGGATGAGGGCTTGCTTCTCATACATGAAGAGTTTGATAATTGATTTTGACAGGTCCATTGTGGAGCCAAGGGTTTTTGCAGTTGTTCAACTTCACATTGTCTTTGGGAGTGAAAACTCCCATTGATAGCATAATTGAGGTGGTGAAATATCCTTCGAAGGGTTGGAGTTGGGAGAGGATAAATCAGTCCTCTCAATTGAACAAAATTTTGTGGCCAAGGGCCCAAATTTTGCTATGCTGTTTAAGGGTTCGATTTGATGATAATTTGGAGAGCTGAGTCTCCATTGATTTGTATTTGGGGAGATTGAATTGTTATCTCACACAAACTGATTTTAATATCAGATTTATTACAGTCTTCATTCCTAGTCCAAGGAGGGACAATTTTATTCATATCTGGCTTATTGCCCATCGATTCCACCAAGGGTTGGAGGCGCACAATGTTGGAAGGTCTAGAGATGATTTTGAGGGCAGATTGACAGAGTTTAGAGGCAGCCATGAATTAATCTAAAAGTCTGATGAAGAGAGCAGAGGTGACTTATACCAGGGATGTGATTTGCAGCTAGGAGACATAATAAAATCCAATTTAATTCATGAAGCACTGGTGGGGAACAAGGAGGCTGGGCGCTACCTCTTTAAGGGTAAATTCATCAAGCACAAGGAGGAACAAATCATATTGTACAGGCAGCCATCACTTCAAGGTTTTACATCAGTCATTTGTGTCTCAATTCACGGGCCTTTCACCAGCATGTTAGTATTGCAAATTAGTCATTTAAGCATTGTAATTATCAATCATTGTAGTTGCATTGGTTTAGCTTGCATTGCTGCTGTAGGTGCATATTATCAGCATTATCATACATTGAAAGGTCTATTGTAATGCCAAGAGTCTTGGCCACTCTATGACAGCATTGTATTGGGCGGCATATTTCAATAAAGGGGAGCTATAAGTTGCAGATCATACATTGTTGTAAATGAGCATGTTTATATCTTTCATGAATAACATATTAGTATGCATGCCAAATGTTTGACAAATTGTCAATTGGCTGTAGATGCAGTTTTCTCATGTAGTTTTAATATATATGCATTTGAAAAGCTAAAAAGAAGTCATTCTTGCATTTAGATTTTAGTTTAGACATTGTAGTGATGAATTGTAAGCATTTGGAGTATTTTTATTATCATTTCACAAGCAATACAATCAGACTGAAACCACAAACCAACAAGCATAAAGTTTACATCAGCAGTGTTTGACAATATTCCTTGAGGAAAAAATCATATCAGATTAGACAAGGGATATTATAGTGGTATCAGAGCGGTTTCCTGCCAACCTGTTGGTGTGAAATCAGCTACGCACAAGTCAGTTTGATTTGGTTTTCAGTTGATCATCATGGCTATTCCCAAGAAACAGTTAAATGCCATGATGAAAGAATTGGAGGAGCTTAGTAAATTGCTTTCACAGCTTGCAACCATAGACAGATTAGTTCGGTATGTGGCATCCATTTCTAAGGGATCCACATCACAAAACAAAAAGGAGGAGAAACAAGAGATCTCTATAGGTGAAGTGTCTAGAAATCTTTACAATGAATTTGCAGCAATTAGTGACCAATAAATAGCTGATCCTATGGAAAACAAAAATCAGATCTGCATAGAAAAAGATATGGACCACATGACACTTCATGATGACTCCAAGATTGAAGAAAAGCAGGTGATGGTTGAAGATGAATCAGTTACATTAGAGCAGCCACATGAAGATATGGGTTCTTGTGATGCTTCATTAGGTGAGGCTAGCATTACTTCATCCTATCATGGTGAAAAATCAGATTGTGATTTGAAGGTCCAAGATATATTGGTATATGTGGAAGTTGATCCTTTACTTAGTGGAGCAGCCACTAGTGTTTTGACTGCACATGATGAAGGAGACATTTTAAAATGGCATGATGTCATAACTGATTTGTTTGAAGACAGCAACATTATGTCTCATCATTCTCATGAGATAGGAACTTGTGATCATGAGAAAGCATATGATATGATATCAACCATTGATGGCAGCCATACACCAATTGATAGACATGAAAATATCAAACATAAGAAGACTGATTTTGTATACTTTGGCATCGAAGAGGTAAAAAGGTTCGAAAAGATGAACGGAGAATGGTTGCAAAAAGCCAAAGAGGCTAGATTAGTGGCTGCCAATGCGAGACAACATCTTCAAGATGTGAAAGAAAGGGTCAATCTCGTCAACATGGCAAGGCAAAAAAGGATAGATCACATTAGAAGACTCCTCATTCAAATGAAGGATGAATCTGAAAATGCACATTGTTCTAATGAGGATAATGAGGTTGATACAAATGGGATGAGTACATTGGTCAAGGATTGCAGTAAATCACATTTTGCACTTGATTCTCCTGAGGTTAGTCCCATGTCAGGTGATGCCGAGCGGGACTATGATGGTCAGCCATTGACGGAGGTTGGTGCTTTTTACCTTGACTACATAGTGAGGAGAGTTCACCACTTCTCTTTTAGTCTACATGCAGAGGATTGGGTGATGTGTTGATGTGGATTGATAGAGGGCTTATATCAACCACTGTGGGATGAAGAGTTGCCATCTTCAGGAGATGGGACTAGAGGCTGCAAGTATCCGACTCAGTTGTGTGTGGGGAATTACTTGCAGGGACAACAGTGAGTTATCCATCATGCTGATATGTATCTGTCAGGGGTTGCTACTTCTATGTCACAGAGATTTCATACGGATACATGGCTACAAGATGGTTATGGTGTTAGTAGGCATGATGGCTTGTTTAGTTATCACATCCAGGAGGGTTTAGTAGATGCTTCAAGATGTCCTTATTTTTGCATGACAGATGGATGTGAGTTCAGATCATATTGGGATCCAGGTATCATTTCGTTTGGTAGATTGCTCTTTGTCATGACAGTTGTTCACAACAGTGCTGAGCATGGTTCAGTATCTTTCTAGGGGGTGCAATGGACAAGTAGTTGGGCACTCTATAGAGTCATTTGGGATCCAGGTGGAGTAGAGTTTTCTTTGCAGCCGAGATTGCTTGGGGACAAACAATTTTAGGGAGGCCGGACTGTAATGTCCCCATTTTCATGAGCGTCACTATTCAGAGGATTTAGCCTATTCCTGATCCTCGTAGGCTGAGGAGCGTGGTTAGGGGGTCTTCTTCAGGCACTTACCCAGTCAGCTGTTGGCTTCTTCAGGTAGTTACCCAGTCATCTGTTGGCTTCTACTCATTATTTTTGGGGTTAATTGGAGGTTTCTTATGATTTGTTGGATGTTGGATAACATACTATTTGATAACATTTTGTTGCCTAACATATTGTGTAATCATATTGCGCTTGATGAGTTATATTTTAATATTATAATAAAGTGCAATTATAATATAATATTATAATGTTATTTGGAGACTTCTAGAAGAGGCCGACCTCTTGAGGTGAAAAAGTATAAATAGAGGATGAGGGCTTGCTTCTCATACATGAAGAGTTTGATAATTGATTTTGATAGGTCCATTGTGGAGCCAAGGGTTTCTGCAATTGTTCACATTGTCTTTGGGAATGAAAACTCCCATTGATAGCATAATTGAGGTGGTGAAATATCCTCCGAAGGGTTGCAGTTGGGAGAGGATAAATCAGTCCTCTCAATTGAGCTAAATTTTGTGGCCAAGGGCCAAATTTTGCTATGCTGTTCAAGGGTTCGATTTGATGATAATTTGGAGAGCTGAGTCTCCATCGATTTGCATTTGGGGAGATTGAATTGTTATCTCGTACAAACTGATTTTAATATCAGATTTATTACAGTCTTCATTCTTAGTCCAAGGAGGGATGATTTTATTCATATCTTGCTTATTGCCTATCGATTCCACCAAGGGTTGGAGGCGCACAATGTTGGAAGGTCTAGAGATGATTTTGAGGGCAGATTGACAGAGTTTAGAGGCAGGCACGAATTAATCTAAAAGTCTGATGAAGAGAATAGGGGTGGCTTATACTAGGGATGCAATTTGCAGCTAGGAGACATAATAAAATCCAATTTAATTCATGAAGCATTGGTGGGGAACAAGGAGGCTGGGCACTACCTCTTTAAGGGTAAATTCATCAAGCACAAGGAGGAACGAATCATATTGTACAGGAAGCCATAACTTCCAGGTTTTACATCAGTCATTTGTGTCTCAGTTCATGGGCCTTTCACTAGCATGTTAGTATTGCAAATTAGTCATTTAAGCATTGTAATTATCAATCATTGTAGTTGCATTGGTTTAGCTTGCATTGCTGCTGTAGGTGCATATTATCAGCATTATCATAAATTGAAAGGTCTATTGTAATGCCAAGAGTCTTGGCCACTCTATGACAGCATTGTATTGGGCAGCATATTTCAATAAAGGGGAGCTATAAGTTGCAGATCATACATTGTTTTAAATGAGCATGTTTATATCTTTCATGAATAACATATTAGTATGCATGCCAAATGTTTGACAAATTGTCAATTGGCTGTATATGCTCTTTTCTCATGTAGTTTTCATATATATGCATTTGAAAAGCTAAAAAGAAGTCATTCATGCATTTAGATTTTAGTTTAGACATTGTAGTGTTGAATTGCAAGCATTTGGAGTATCCTATTATCATTTCTCAAGCATACAATCAGACTGAAACCACAAACCAACAAGCATAAAGTTTACATCAGAAGTGTTTGACAATATTCCTTGAGGCAAAAATCATATCAGATTAGACAAGGGATATTACATCTTTCCACAAATGTGGCTGCTTCTTCACTTTTGCTTGCCATCCATTCCTCGGTTTCTCTGGCTGTTACCATTTCTTCTTCAAAATCTTTGATCGCTACCTACGAAGAATTCAAAGTGGAGGAGCCATTGAATCGCCTTGATTAAGAGGTTTGGTCAAGTGTTGAATATATTCCTTCAGGCGCTCAATTTCCTTTTTGTATTCTCTTTTCTTTCCTACCTCCTTTTCCAATCTTGCCTTCATGGAAGCGACTGAATTGTCTAAGTCCTCAACCTCTTGACCCTTTGTAGTTGATCCCAAGTCGATAGTAGTGATTGCATACTCTTGAGGAGTAATATCTTCCTTTGCCTTGTCCACTGTTGGTACAAGAATTTGCACTGAACGATAGCCGACTTCATCTCTCTGGATTGTGGAAAACGTCTTGGCTGGCTTCTTTCCAGTAACCTTCTCTAATTTGGCCAAGAAATCGGCCATATCATTTTCTTCTTGAATTTCCACTGGTGCTTTCATTTTCAACCTTTCTTTCAACCAATCAGGAATCGTAGGCTGCTCAATGCCTTCCTCTTTTTGATTACTTTCTTCACATGGAATATCCTGAACTCCTCTAAGAGTGGAAATCATTCCCTCTTGAAATTTCTCATCTAGAATATCCATCTCATTTTTTGGTTTAGGTATTTTCGTGCCTATAGGAGATGAGGGTTCATCATCGTCTTGCTGGATTGATTCAATATTCTCCTCATGGATTGGAGAAGGAATCCTTATTTCAGCCAATGACTCATCCTCAATAGTTAATACCTTATTCACATTCCTGGACATGGCAAAATGGGATGGCTTTGATCTTTGCTTCTTCTGAATAGGTTCCTCGTTTACAATTTTCTTCCCCTTTGACCTGGTGGAGTCATCAACTACTTCCTTCCTTTTCTTGGAATTAGTGCTTTCAATTAGTTCGACACTTTGGGATGCTCCTGCATTTGAAAAATATGATTCCATTTGGCCCATCAAGTTATAAGTGAGGGTCAAATTTCTTCGCCTTAGCCCCTGGACTTGCTGATCAACCCACCACTGTGAATACTTAACAACTGGCCTCATCAAGGTGGCTAGATTTGCGAGCTCTGGTTCTAACTGTTTCGCAGGAGGAAGAGGCCAATTCTCATCAAAGCGTGACTGAACATATTCTCCATCATCCTCTAACTGGTCAGGCACACAGAAAAGCTCGGTTGTTCTAATCAATCTTACTGGCAATCTAGACCATAGTCTTTTCTTGTTATCAAACTCATCTGCAACATTTGCCCATAAATCCTCCAGGTCTACCCTATGTCTGTACTTCTTTCCATTCACTGTCCCAATATGGTTGTGAGGATCGAAATCAGTCTTGGACTGTGTTGTGACCTAATTCAC
Source organism: Sequoia sempervirens (assembly GCA_007258455.2). NCBI lineage: Eukaryota > Viridiplantae > Streptophyta > Pinopsida > Cupressales > Cupressaceae > Sequoia > Sequoia sempervirens. The sequence goes on along the minus strand of VDFB02331611.1, from coordinate 15,815 downwards.
ACCTCCCCCCATTGCAAATGGGGACCCTTGTAGTTTGCCTTTTTAGGGTTTTGCCGTTGCGCATCTCGTTTTGTTTGGTTTCCGTTTGGGGTTTTTGGGGTTTAAGTTTTGAATGGTCACCCGAGTCAAGTAAAGAGTTTGAGCCTGGATCGTCGTGCAAGTGTCATCATTGTGCTTAGGGGGCCCGAGGGACGAAGATCGACTGTCATTTTGGTCAATTCACACCTACTTTTTAGGGTTTTCACTTTGGCCCCCTATTTTTTAGGACCTACTTTTTTGGCACTTTTGAGCAATTCTGAGATCCCTATTTTTAGGGGCTATTTTTAGAAAGTTGCTATTTTGGGAAAATTTTCTATTTTTAGAAAGTTTCTATATTTAGAAGGGGCCCAAATTTCGAAAATCCACTCAGAAGTTCGAAAAACTCAACAGAACTCTCAGAAAATCAACTTGAAAATTTTATGAATTTATGGTGAAAAATCAGGAAAACGTTGAAAATCTGGAAAAATCAGTCAAGAAATCTGAAAATTCATGAAAAATCTGAGAAATCATGGCAAATTGATGACTGAAAATCATGGTGAAGGCATGAAAGAAGACTGAAATCTTAACCAGCAAGCTGAAAGAAGGGCAAAGTCGATGGCTGAAGATGGAGTTTGACCTGCACAAAAGGCAATGGCATGGCAATGTGCCAAGTCCGCCCAGCCTTGGAAGAAATTAATGGCAGGGAGAAGAGGCAACTTCGCCTAGCAATGGCACAAATTGAAGGCAAGTCCGACTTGCCATGGCACAAGCTTTGGCAAACTCCGCCCAGCCACTTAGAAGGTAATGGCATGAAAATATGCCAAGTCCGCCTTGGATAAATAAAGGAAATGGCATGAAGGTAAGGCAAGTCCGCCTTGGAATGGCAAGACATGGGGTGAAGTCAGCCTAGCAACATAAAAGATGGCATAAACTTTAGCCAAGTCCGCCCTTGAATGGCATAGGAAACAAGCAAGTCCGCCCTTTTGGACATAATGAAAGTGGCTTGAGAAGAAGTGAAGTCCGCCTTAGGATAATGGCCTGGCAAGAGGGAAAGTCCGCTTCCAAAAGAATGGCACAACATGAGGTCAAGTCCGCCCTAAGCATAATGGCAAGAAATAGAGCCAAGTCCGCCCAAAAGATGGCATGAACACTTGTAAAGTCCGCCCCCATAGAGAATGGAAAGATGTGAAGCTAAGTCCACCATGTGGAAAAGGGTGAAGTGGTTTGAGTATAGCCAAGAAAAAATTAAATGGCTTGGACTAAGGCTAAGTCCGCCTTGAGGGAAAATATACATGGCTCAATAATGAGAGAAGTCTGCCATGCCAAGAGAAGTGGTAAAAATTAAAATTTTGCCTAAGTATGGGCTTTGGAAAATTTTAAAATATGCTTGGCACTAGAGAAATTCGCCATATCTAAAATATTTTTCTGAGTCTAGCATTAATGTGCTTCATAAATTTTGCCAAGTGACTTAGGAAGATGGAAATAAAAATTTCGCCATACTTAGAGAAAATAAGAAATTTTTTCTAAGACCAACGTTTATAAAATATTTTCGCCTGAGACTTAAATTGGATGAAAATTATGGCGAAATAAATTTGGAAGATAAAATTTATGGCGAAATAAATTGGAAAGAAAATTTATGGCAAAATAAAATTGGAAGAGAAAATTCGCCTAAGGCAACGGCATGAAAATTTTGAAAAATCAAATATTGCCTTAGATAAAAATAATTTGCCATAAAATGAACGGGTTGAAAATGACATAAAATAATTATTTTAATTATTTTAATTCTTTATTTTCTACACCTCAAAGAGATAAGCTTCAAAAAAATCAAAATTGGAAAAATACAAAAAGAGCTTTACTCAACTGGCATCGGATTTAGAAACTTTCTCGAAGATTATCATTGAGGATAGAACTTGCCATTCGAAAGCTGAGTGCAATCCAAGTTAAGACTCAATTTAATGGAAACAATTGAAATTTGCTAAATGGGTCGATTTTCTCATCTTTAAAACTGAATTCACTTCTCATTTTTATAATCATTCGATTTTCGAAAGAAAAGCGTGAGAAGAAAGTTTGTCTAAGGCACGAAAGTTTAGAAAAGTTTGAAGCAAAGTGAAAGAAGCAAATTTGTACCAGCTGGCATTGTGATCGTGACTATTTCATTTGTCCAGAAGAGCCAGGCAGATTTATTTTTTCCACTTCATTTTGGCGTAAAAACTTCGTCAATTCTTTTCTTTCCAGCGTAATTCTTCACGAAGTTTGATCTGACAACTAGCTGGATTATTTTTCGAGTAATTTAAATTTTGAATTCTAATTATTCTCTTTGTTTCTTCTTGCAGATTTGTTTTCGAGAGAGTAAAAATGAAGTTTGCTAGCAAGGGTGTGCAGCTGCAGTCAAAGATTAAATCCAAATGGGAGCATATTGTGGACACCAACCTTGGCCATGTTGACCTCGATGATTTCAGGGAAAGAATGTACGGAAGTGATAAACGTTTGCCTACGCCAATTGTAAGAAGGATGATGCGCAACGGAATTGTTCATGCAGCTGGATTTCCACCAGCAAAAGAGTGTTCGGAACTTATGGTGGAATGTGCATTGCATTATAATGCACGGGAAAGACAGATAGAAGCTCCTGACGGAAGAGTTCTTGCATACTTGTCCGAGCCAGCCATTCAAGAAACTTTTGGAATTCCAGTTTACAACCGAACGTCCTACCGAACCAAAGAGGATGCACTTAAGCTTTACCAAAATCAGCAAGTCCTTTGTGCATCAAACATAAACAAGACTTGGTTGCTGAAGCCCAAACCTACCGCGGGGAAGATGCCGAAGAAGTTGGCCAGAATACATTTCAAAGAAGAATATGGCGACATCGTCTTGCTGTTGAATAGAATAGTAGGCAATCCTCAGGGTGCGCCTTTCGAAAACTGGATGTATTATTTCGTTGATGAAATAATTTCCGGAGTGAAGATGCTTAACTGGTCCAGAATGATCAGTGATAGCCTCCATGAGCAGTTGGTCAACCTGGAGGAAACCAAGACCTTTCATATGAGCTTGTACGTCATATATTCACTTGCAAGGTCTTACAAATATTCTGGCTTGGTTTGCAAGGGTGTAGTTGGCAACGGCGAAGGACAGCTCAAGGCCTATGATTGTTATCCACAGTTGCAGCTAAAGGAGAAGTCACATTTCAGGTGAGCACATGACGCCTTCCTTATGTACATCACTCAACTTCTCCAAGGCGGAACACATCAGAGACTCACCCGTGAGGCCAAGAGTCTAATCGGCCGATATGGATCCTGGTTCATCCAGTATCCCAAGTTTACCTACATCAGGATCCAAGGATTCTCAGGACGTCCTTATAGACTGCCTATTTATCCGACCAACAAAATGGTTTTGTTGGAAGTTCTAAGGCAATTGGAAACATATCAGAATATCCAAAGGCCAAAATAGAAGGCAGCTGTCACTTTTCCATTTTTCATCGGCAACATGGAGGAATCATGTCCAACGGCGCAAGCAGCGGAGAGTGCTCGACTGGAGATCCAAAAATATCCATTCATATCATACAAGCCGAGGAATAACTTTGATCCTCTCCATCACATTGGAACGGTGGACGGAGAGAAATACAAGCACCGGGTAGACTTGGAAGATTTATGGGCTAATGCGGCTGATGAGTATGATGTAAGGAAGAGGCTGTGGACAAGATTGCCACTAAGTATGATAAGGGCAATCGAACTTTTCAAGATACCTGATCAATTGGAGGATGACGGAGTATATTTGTAGCCAGGCTTCGATGAAAACGAGCCACATCCTCCTGTGAGATGGTCTGAGCCTGAGATGAGTGACTTGGCAACATTCATGCAGCCTGTATTCAAATATTCTCAATGGTGGATAGATCAACAAATGCAAGTTTTGCGGCGGAGAAATGTGCAATTCACATATGAATTGATGGGCGATTCAGAATCCTGTTCATCAAATGCCAGAGCATCTCGTGGGGACGGAGCAGCAAATGCCGCCAACTTGAGAAAGAGGAAAGAAATTGATGAATCTACAAAGCAGGACAAGAATAAAATTATAGATGAAGGGCCTTCTCGGAAGAAGCACAAATCCATACCCCTTCAGTCGGCCACTTCCAGAAATATAGATGAAATACTTGCCATGGATGAAGAGTCTTGGGAGCATGTCAGGTTTCCTTCTCCAGTTGGAGATGTGGAACCAGTGCAACTGGAAGATGATGATCAGCCTTCTCCTACCGGCATGGAAATTCTAGAATCAGACAATGACATAGACATCATGGATGGGGAATTTGAAGAGGGAATGATTTCCGCCCTCAAAGGAATCCAGGAAGACCAATCGGTGCAAGAAATTCCGAATATGCCAGAAATCCAATCGGTGCAAGAAGTTCAAGATGTGCAAGAAATTCCAGATATGCAAGAGATTCAAAACATGCCGGAAATTTAGGAAGCACAAGAAGTGCAGGATATTCAAGAAGTCCAAGATCAGCAAGAAGACGAAATTGAGCAATCAACCATCCCGGATTGGCTAAAAGAAAGATTAAAGAGAAAGGTGCCAGAAGAGGTTCCTGAAGAAGATGATGCCACAAATTTCTTGGCCAGGCTAGAACAAGCTGCCACAAGAAAGAAAGCCAAGAAATTTTCAGCCATACAAAGGGATGAGGCCGGCAATCGCACGGTGCAAATAGCAGTGCCTACAGCTGATAAATTCCAAGATGAGATTGCCCCGAATGAGTATGCCATCACGACCATTGACATGGGTCCAACAACGAAAGGGCAGGAAGTTGAGGACTTAGACAATTCCATTGCCACCATCAAGTCTAGGCTGGAAAGGGAAGTGACAAAGAAAAAAGAATATAAAAAAGAGATTGAGCGTCTAAAAGATTATATCCAACACTTGACCAGGTCACTCAATCAAGGTGACCAAGCAGCACTTCCACCTCCAAATTCTTCACAAGAACTGGTTAGAAATTTTGAAGAAGAATTGACAACAGCCAGAGAAGCTAGGGACTGGATGGATGGAAAGAAAGATGAGGCAATGGAATTCGCGGAGAAGCTGGCATATGTGTATGAACAAACTTCCTTCCTGTTGTCATGAGTTACAGACTTAGCGGAATCATGGGATGGCCTCGAAGATATTCAGAATAAGATTATCCCATGTATTCGAGAATTAAAAGGCATCTCAAAGCAAAAGTTGATTGATGACAAGATTATTGAAGCTGGAGCTGCATATGATTTTATTGGCTGGTACTATGCTCTGATTTCACGAAGAGAAGTCTTGGAAAGGGTAAAGCAGGATAGCACCAAAGTTGAAGAGCAGGCAAAGGAGATTCGAAGTAAGGTTTACCAGATGGCTGCAGATATGCTTGAACGAGATATTGTCCGAAAGAAACACTTGCGGCCACAAAATTTAAAAGAACAAGTTCAAAGAATTTTCTCCACCACCTCTGGGCCAATCATGAAAGAAAATTTCACCAAGGCATTCCACTTCATGATCGTCAGGGAGGCTTTCTTGTTGCACGAACCAAAATGGACGACCACCTGTGTAGAATGTGCTGAGTTTGGACTTGCTGGAATACAACATCAATGCGCTTCCGGACATTGCCATGGAAGAAGTCGGTTGGATCGTGTCAAAGTTCGCCGAGTGTGATGCTTTGTAGGTGGATAGGGATGCAACTCCAAATGCTTGAAGTTCTCTCTAGTTAACTGATGGATGTTTAGGAAACCCTAATTAGGGTTTGGTTCTGTTGAATCTGGGCCATTAATCTTATTTTAATCTTGGCCATTCATTGTAATCCGGGATTGCTATATAAACCCCCCCTTCTCTCTCTCATTTCATTAGAAAATTAGAAATTCAAATTAGAAATTAGAGAATAGATATCAAGAGATTAGTAGAGAATTAGAGATTAGAGCTTAGAAGAAATTGTAGAGAATAAGAGAGAGAGTTTATGAGATTGTTGCGAAAACACTATTTTGATAATAAAGTTCATAATGCACGGGGTGCTTTGAATCCTTTGATTGTCAAATGGTTGCATGGTTACATAGTTCTCTTTCTCGTCCAGTAGATTTGAATTAGAATTTTAATGTGTGTTAAAGAGAATGATAGATTGATAACAAAGGTTAGCGAAACTTAGCTCATACTTTCTTTGAGTGGATGCTTTTCATTCAATGTGTAAATTTAGACTGAGCTTTATTGTGGATGCTTCAACGTTTTACTTCGAATAATGTTGTTCTATTGATGGTATTGTTCGTGGTGGAAAATTCTTAAGCACAAATCCCAGAAGATTGCACTTGCTTTGTGTAGTTGTCGTTTAGCGTGGCGAAACAAAGTACTGTTTATTTGGTTTCACTTAATCTTTGCCGTCTCTTGATTTCATAGGAATAGCATATAGGATTTCTAAACCCTTGCCTTTTTTCACTTTTTTTACAAAATCAGAAAAATCCAAAATGGTACTATATTTGTTTCTTTGCTTTTCTGAGTAACTTGCAAAAGTAAATCCCTATTGTGCCCCCAACAAATCACATCAAACCACATAGCTTATCCACATTCATTTTAAACATTGGAATTACCATATGATCTTACTTGCAATCTTAGCATACGAGGTAGTTTTTCAAGAGGGGATATAGCGTCTTTGACACTTTATTCTAGAATGTTTGTTGTGTCATAAAACACGCATCAACAGATTGGTACGATGTGAATGGATACCACTGCATTTCCAACGTGGCACTCTCGGCTGCCTGTGTCGTTGGGCAAGACTCCAACATATTTCTGATGAAAAATGGAAAGGAAATGGCTGCTTTCTGCTTTGTTCTCTAGAAGCCCTGATATGTTTCCAATTGTCTAAGGACTTTGAGCAAGATCATTCTGTTGGTATGGTAAATCAGAAATCGGTAAGGACATCCGGTAAATCCTTGAACTCTTATATACGTGAATCTTGGATACTGGAAAAACCAAGATCCATACTTTCTTATCAAGCTCTTGGCCTCCTGAGTGAGCCTTTGATGAGTTCCTCCCCGCAATGTCTGGTGATGTACATCAAGAAGGCATCATTTACTCTTCAAAAGTGGGTCTTCTCGCTAAGCTGCAACTGTGGATAACAGTCATAGGACTTAAACTCATTTTCGCCATTACCTACGATGCCTCTGCAAATCAATCTTGTGTATCTATAATTTCTAGCCAACAAGTAGATAATGTAGGAGCTCAATGAAAAGGACTTCGTCCTTTCCAAATATTTTAGCTGTTCATTAAGATTATCACTGATTATCCGAGACCAATTGAACATTTTAACACCTGAGGTGATCTCATCAATAAAATAGTACATCTAGGTTTCAAATGGCGTACCCTGAGGGCTGCCCATTACTCTGTTTAACAACAAAATGATATCACCATACTCCTCTTTGAAGTTAGTACGAATCAACTTCTTGGGCACTTTCTTGAGGGAAGGCCCAACTTATTGACATTTGTTGCACAGAGCTCAAGCTGGTCCTCATAAAGTTTTTTGGTGTCTTCTTTGGTTTTAGAGGAAGTCCGCTTGTAATTTGGTATCCCAAATGCTTCCTGAAGGGCTAACTCCCCAAGGTGAGCCAATACTCTCCCATCTGGCGCAATAATTTGTCTTTCTTGTGCATTGTAATGTATGGCACACTCAATCATCAACTCAGCGCACTCCATAGTCAGTGGAAATCCAACTACTTGGACAATGCCATTTCTCATCATCTGGTGAGCAATAGGTGTTGGCAAGAGTCCATCTTGCCCATACATTCTCCTTTCGAAATCCTTGAAATCCACGTGCCCGAGGTTGGTGTCTGTGATATTTTTCCACTTGGAACTGATCTTTGACTCCGGCTGCAATCCTTTTTTTGGCGAAATTCATCTGAGCCTTTCTTGAAGGTCCTCCTTTGGTGGGCATCAACCTGCAACAAACATGAAGAAAATTGGCATTACTTTTAAGATCCTAATTCTGATTTTTTTTGTACCTTTTGCTCGAAAATTTCACTTTCAGTTTGTGAAAAATCAGACTGAAAATGGAAGAATTTGGCTAAACACTTAGCAAATTTCACAAGAATAAGTGAATAAGACAGAAGAAGGATGAAAGAAATCAGTCAAACTCAGATTTTGAACTTTCGAAACTATATTTTTGACTGTAAATCTACCTTTAATTCTGAAAATTCTGTCTTTAACTGAGAAAAAGCACTTCATTTTCTAGAAATTATGTCCTTCAACTCAGAAAATTCACTTTATGTTCAAAAGTCTAAATTTTTTTTTCTTTCGCAACCTTGAGAGAGCCAAAACCTTTCCACAATCGAACTTTGGAGAGAATGAATTGAAAGTGACAAGTTAAACTTAATATAGAGTTGAAGAGTTCAATGATTTTAGCAACTTCATGTGTTTTTTTTTTAGATTCGTGAAACCTGGACTATTTTATTTACTTCAAAATGGCAACTTAATCTTCATTGAAAATTTTCAAGAGAAAGTTTCTAATTTTCACCATGGTGCCACCCTTAGCCAAAATATCCTTTCCTTGAACGAGTTGGCACAAAATCTTCTAGATTCTTCTTGAGTTTGAAAATTTTCCTAAGTGTTGGATATTTTGAAAATTTCTTCTAAGTATTGGAAAAATATAAAAATATTCTAAGTGTTGAGTTTTATTTTTCCAAACCTTTTCAAACTTGATCATCTTTCAATTATGGCGAACTTGATCGTCTTCATGCTAATTTCACCTAGGCGGACTTCATGGTTGCTGTGTGACTTTTCTTTCTAGCTGGGCGGATTTTGCTGTTGTTTGGACATCTTCATGTCACATATGTTTTAGGTCGTACTTTGGCAATGTCATGCCAAAGCATGGTGGACTTGGCACATCCTTTGCCATCTCCCCTTGATTTCTTCTTTGCGGATTTTAGCATGGTTTAGTCATTTTGCTTCGTGCTAGGGCGGAGTTGGAGTGCTCTTGGACAGGGCAGAGTTGGTAGGTGTTGTGCCACTCTCTTTGTTCTAGGGCAGACTTTGCCAACCCCATGCCATTCTCTACCTTGGGCGGACTTTAGGTTGAACAAGCCATGGCGGACTTTGAGCTTACCTTGCCATGCTTGGGCGGAGGTGGAGCTTTGCAAGCCAAGTGTGGGCAGACTTTGTAGATTAGTAGGCCATGTTCTTCAAACCATGGCGAACTTGTGGATGGCCTAGATATTGCCTTGCCTAACACTTGGATGAATTTCTTGCTTAACACCTCACGTTTATTTGGAACATCTAGAACAAAACCTCACCTAGAGATTTTCCCTTGCTTTTTATACTTGGAGACATGAATTTTTGATTCTGAAGATAGGAACATTATTGCCATGACTTGAGGGACCCAATCCTAGGTCAACTTTCAAGAAAAGCTGAAAAAAGCAAAACACAAAAAGCAAAAAAGCATGCCAAAAAAGTTGCCTCCCGGATTGGTCTCAAAGTGCCAAAAATAAAAAAAAGCAGAAAAAACAAAAAGCAACAAAAAGCAAAATCCCACAAAAATAGGAAGGTGTCAGAATTGACCCTAAGCAATTGCGTTTTTCGTCCTGTGGGCCTTTTGAGCACTTTGACGATGTCTAGACACTGTTCTGAGCCTGAATTCCCTATTTGACTCAGATGATTTCTCAAAACCCTAACTCCAAACTCTCAAAGAAATGGACTTATGAAATTGCAACGCTAAAATAAAACCCTAAACAGCAAACTACTGGGGGTCCCCATTTGCAATGGGGTGATGTGTGAAATAGGTCACAACAGGTGTCAGTCAAAATATTGTACTAAACATTGGAATTCTATGATTCATCTACTTGTTAACATTGAATAGTGTTTCTTTTCAATACATTAATGTTACTTTCATCTTACGTGCAATTTGATGCAATTATTCTGAAGTCATTGACATTTTTTTTTAATATTTTGCTTAGTTTATGGATCTTTTTAAAACAATTACAAATTGTGAACTTTGTTGAACCTTCCCATCTCTTAATTATGCCAAATTTTTCAAAGATGAAAACTATAGCCTAAGGATGAAGAGAGCTTGGATGAGGCATAATATTCAAACTGCATATATTGCCAGGCTAGTCATAGCTAGAGCCTATGCTAATATCATATCTCAAATGAAGCAATAATCTGACTAAGTGAAAATAAGGATAAGATTGCATCTTTCTACTTTGTATGAACTGCTATTATATTAAAATGAAAAGCGTATGCTTAATTTTTTATTATTGAGTTGTGTTTTGGTCATAGTTTTTTTTGTATTAATAATAGTTAAAGCTTTCAGCTACATCTTATGCACAGGGATATTCCTGTAGCATAGAACAGATCGTCATTTTAGCAGCAAAAAATACAAAGCAGCCCCCAACTATGGGCCGGAAAAGAAGCAGTGATAAGATTTACAGGATTACATAGAGAATATACAGTTTAAACAAGGAGAGATACAGTTTATATATGCTGAAAGTAGTTTCCAATTTATGTACGAAGAACATTTGTAGCAGCTGCTTAGAGACCAGATTGGAAGTTTTTTATTTTGTCACCAGATTCTGCATCTTGCCAGCTGGCTAAGGTTGTAATTACATCAAGTTCTTCGGTTGAGAAAGCCTCCTCAACTTTTGGATTCTCATTCGTGTGTAGCTTGGAGTTTCTGGGATCCTGTTGGGCCTTGGGAGCTTTCTCCTTAACCTCCTTCTGGAATGCTTCAAGGGCCTTCATGAATACTGCTAAATTGGGCTGTCCTTGTTGCCAGGTATGACCAAAATTCGCTTCTTTCTGACTTGGTAGCTCAACACCATCCTTGAGGAGATTCAGGAACTTCTCCAAGATCACCATTGAAGCTGTAACCTGAAACGCAATGTTAAAAAGAGTGAGTCTTTTGGAGGACTCAGTGAGTGTTCTCCGGCTTCCATTGAACCTGTCTTCGTTTCTTGCCCTCCAAATGAACCATAGGATTTCAGTAGATAAGATATACCAGAATAAATGCAACTCTTTGTTAAGATTTAGCTCATGCCCAAATAAAATTAGCATCCACTTACTTTTCCATTCATTTCAAAGAAGAGCTGACTGTTACAAAACATATTCCAAACTTCATTTGCAAACAGACAGTCAAAAAAGATGTGAAAAACAGTTTCAGGCACTCTGCAAATAGAACAGATGTCAATATTAGAATGATTCAATTTAAATGGAAGTTTTTGTAACAGCAGTAACCATCTAAAACACGATTTCTTTGCATCCACGTTATCATGCCAGAGAGAAGTAAAAATCTTAAGCCAAAACTTATCTTCTTTATTAACATGCCAGATATGATTCAAGTAATCCGTGGGGGGCTTAGACTTAAGAAGCTCATTATAAATAATTCTGGTTTTGACATCATACAGGGGGTTACTGCCCAACCAATTAAACTCAATTGGAGTACAGACATTACCTTTGCTCTTCAAATTAAGGGGCAGGTCTTTACAGGCCTCTTTAAGCACCGAGTAGGTTCTGAAGTTGGATTGAGGCAGGTTAAAGTCCTCTTTCAGTTGAGTCCAATCCACCAACTTCCCATCCCTCAGGATGTTCTTGAAGATCTTAATGCCAGCATGGGCCCATTTTTTGGCTTAGCAACCCTGAACGAGGGCTAGTGGTTTCCCATTATGCTCAAGGTTCCACCAGATGGACCTGCATGGGTGGAAGAAGTTGGAATTGTGCTCAATGAAGAGAGGGCACTGAACATTAGATCTAATGAGTTCCCAAGCTTTCCAAATGCTTTTGAAGACAACTGACCCTGCAGGTACAATTTGGTGCTTGGAAATAAGGAGATCACTGAAGGGAAGAGCCTTCCAAGATTTTGCCAATTTGGGCACAGCTTGCTCAATGTTATTTCTCTTTCCAAGGTTCATTGCCACTCAGAGCCTTTAGAATCCATTTTGCAGCAAGAGCTGCACCCTGCTTCCTTAGGTCTTTAAGACCTAGACCTCCATGTGCCTTATCCAGACAACACCAATCCCATTTAACAGCGTGAACCTTCCGTTTCCCTTTCCCATTGGACCAAAGGAAATGCCTGATTTTTTTTTGAACCTCCATCACTTGATAACTACTAAAGAACTAGATTAAAGCAAAGTAGACAGTGTAAGAGGACATGATTTTTTGGCACACTTGGAGCCTTCCCGCAAGGGAAAGGTATTGTCTATTCCAATTGTCAAGCTTCTTATCTATTTTGCCTTTGATCCAAAGCCACATTTCCTTGAGGTTGGGGTAGACTGAGAATGGACAACCCAGGTATCTTACTTGTTTATGGGGTTCACCCCATTGAAAGTCAAGCTTCTTCAACCAATTAGGAGGGGCCTCAAACCAGCCAAGCATAGTAGATTTCATTTTTGAAATTTTTGCACCTGAAGCCAAACATAATAAGTTGAGCTTGCTCATTAGATTGTCCAGGTTCACTTCCTCCAAATCAACAAAGAGGGCAGTGTCATCTGCAAATTGGATATTGAGGAGTTCATTTTGATCAGGTAAGGTTAGGCCCTTAACCTTGGGAGAGTAAGAGAGGTCTCTAAGGAGGTAGTGCAAAGCATCAGAGGCAATGACAAAGAGGGCAGGGGCCAGGGGGCATCCCTTCCTGATGGATCTTTCAAGGAAGAGTGTTTCAGTCCATGAGCCATTAATATCAATTTGGGCAGAAGCATCCTTTAAAAGTGTATCAACCATACTGCAAAAAGTTTGGGGAAAACCAAAGGCCTCAAGGGTCATTTTGAGGAAGGACCATTCCACTCTATTGTAGGCTTTATCAAATTCTAGCAACAACATGGCCGGGTTTTGGTTGCTATGTCTGGCCCATTCCATTGCCTCCCAACTAGTTATCAAGTTCTCCAAGATGTATCTGCCTTTGATGAAATCCTTTTGCGTGCTGTTTATGAACTTGGGAAGAATGCTAGCAATCCTGTTGGCCAAGATCTTATAGGAGACATTCAAGAGAGTGATTGGTCTCCAGTTCTTTATTATTGTTTTGTCACCTTCTTTAGGGAGGAGTTTGATAAGCCCCTTATTTATGCTCTTACCAAGTGAGCCCCTCTTTATGGCTTCCATGTAAACCTGATGCAGATCCTCGCTAATCCAATCAATAAACTCCTTGTAGAATTCTACAAAGAGACCATCTGGTCCAGGAGATTTGTCATTGCTCATGCCACTAATAGCCTTCTTGATTTCTTCCTTGGAAATAGGTTTTGAAAGGTCAAAAGCATCTTTTTCTGAGATCTTGGTAGGAATTATCTTTTTGATTGTCTCCCTGGCAGTAATGCATTCTCCCCTATTGCCTTATGATTGGAAAAGTTCTTTGTAGAAGAGGAAGAATTGTTCCATGATTTCCTCTTGGTTGAAAACAACAGTTCCATTGTGGTAGATTTGGTCAATTTGCTCCTTCTTACCTTTTTCTCTAATGTACCTAAAGAAAAATCTTGTACCCTTGTCACCACAGCTAAGCCAGTTCAGTTTGGCTCTGACCTTAAGGCCTTGGATTTTGTTAGTTTGAAGGCTTCTCAAGGAGCTTTTGACCCCATTGATTCTATCATATAGGGAGTCATTGTGAGGATCCTCTTGGATTTTTGATTCAGCCGCAAGTAACTCTTCTTGGAGCTGATTTTCTTGCTTTCTAGAGTCCAAAGCCCTTTTTTTACCAATGGTTTGAAACAAGAGCTTCCAACCCTCCACATTTTGATTCCATCTTTCAATAGGATTGAGTCCTTTAAGCCTTTGCTTGTTAATTTCTCTTAAGGTGGTAATGGCAGCTCTACAATCCTCATCCTTCAACAACTTGGTGTTGAGGATGAAACTACTTTTTCCTTTCTGCACTTTCCTTCCAAAATTATTTAGAACAATGTGAGCTTTGATGGGGTGATGATCTGACAGTGTATATGTCATGTCCCCTTCTCAGTGACATCTCTCAGAGGACAGGATTGGCCTATCACACGACCCTCGTAGGATGATTGATTGGATAGAGGGTCACTTCGGAGCTTGGCTCAGCTTCAGTTAGCAGAGATTGATCAGTGGTCTTTCGTTCTGGCTCAATCGGAGGCTTTTTGCAGAATTGCTATTTTTAGCAGTTCCTGGCAGGCAGTGTGGACCCCTGCTATTTTTAGCAGTATGGCTTTGGTGGCATCCGGAATCACTTCAGAGTTCGTCAGCATCAGACGGATCAGTAATCAGATGAGTAACGAGGAAAATATTAATACTTAATTGTATTGATTAAATATTAATTATTTAATGATTTATAATATAAAGTTATAATGTTATATTATAACTTAAGTGATTTGCCTTGAGGGGTGCGCCATCATTAAAGGGGGCCAGTTTGACATTTGATTTATATTAAAATATTCAGCAGGAGACTATTGAAATATTAAAATATTAAAATGTGAATATTTTATCAAAACCCTATTCTTAAGGAAATCACACTTTTCAGCATAAGAGAGGATTTGCCTTGGGTTTTGGGCCATTATGTGATTATTGGATTTTGAGAACTGATCAAATTGATCTAAGCACAGACTTTAGGGTTTGAACTCGACTTCCTTGGGGAACGAGCCATCTCCAGCGGAAAGCAATTCAGAGAGTGTGAAATATCACTTGATCTATTGCCAGCAGAGGTTTTCTCACACAAAGGAAATCATTGATCTTCAGAGCATTTATTATTTACAGAGCTTCAGCATATATTCATCATTCAGAAGGCATCTATTTACCTGGGCGCTTATAGTCTTCATCTTTCAGAGACATCAGAGGGAGGTCGTACAAATCTGATTTGCTGCAAACAGCAGGCCGTACCATACTGTACCTGGGCCGTACTGTTTCATAAAGGCGTGTCTGGTTCTTGAAGAAAACGCCTGTCACCTTGGTCGCCAGTCTTCACCTGTATTGGGCGCTTGGATACTGAGAGCCATTTGAACCTGTTTCAGAGAGGAGAAAGCACTATTCTACACCAGCCGTACCATCTCAATCAGATTACCAGCAAGCTGATTTAACCAGGTTTTAACCAATAAAAATCATTATTTTATTGTTGCATGTTCTCAGATCCTAATTGTATTAATTCAAGTTAAACAATAAAGGAAGCGCCATCATTATAGCTTGCAATTTTTATGTATTATGGCCGTTAGATATTTTATTTGAATTTATTGCATATTTCCAAGCAAAAATCGCAATTTTCAATTCTTGTCAAAAAACCCTCAAAAACATCAAAAATTACCAAAACTTCAAAAACTTCAGAAAAACAAGTCAGAGTCCGAGAAAGGGGAAACTGGGTTTCTACAGTGGTATCAGAGCTAAATCCTGCCATCCTTAGGGTTTAGCCATCACATGCAGCCAGAGGAATTTGATACATACAGGTATTATACACGCAGACGTGCCTTGATTGAAAGGCAACGCAGTTTGAGCAGACAACCAGAAATCATGGCTGACAGGAATGATAGGGCTGACAGGACAGATATACCGAGGACAGAGATCCCACAGAATAACAGGGATCAGGATGATGCTGAGGTCTTGCTTGCACTCAGGGATATACGTGCAGGTCAGCGACAATCGACTGAGGTATTGCAGCAGTTGACAGTGGCACTACAGAGATTGGGTACTCCGAGGAGACCGTCACCACATCGTGACGATGACAGGAGTGAGGCAGGGTCACGGAGAGCTCCTAGGACAGTGTCACGGACAACAGATAGGCCTACTAGGCCTACTTTCACGAGACTAGAGCCCGATGAGGCTATACCAGATGAGGAGCACGAGGATTTGTTTGCTGCTAATCTTATGGCAGCGAACGAGGAATGGGAGTTGATACC
>VDFB02331610.1:88778-108530 GCA_007258455.2 Sequoia sempervirens | reverse complement strand
AACATGGAGCTATGAATATCGAAGATGAAGTTAATGATCCTATGGAAGAAGATGATCATGCACCAGAAAAAATAGTTGAAGATGATGGTATGAATACATTGATCCATGCCACATTTAGTGGCAGATCTGATCATGATGATCAAGATGAATTTGATGATGTTCATGATTTACCTGTACTTGACAAGGCATACAAACCCCTTTATGAAGGCTCTAAAACAACTCTTCTCTCTTCTGTATTGTTGTTGTTGAAGTTGAAGGTTATGAATGGTTTATCAAACATAGCAATCTCACAGATGTTAAGGTATGTCATATATGTCATGTTTTTTCATCTATTTTAATTGTTGTTAGTTCATCACTAATAAATAAAGGATGAAATATGTACCATTAATATTCTTTATATGAACAAATTATTTTGTGTTGTAGATTGATTGGTGAATTTTTGTTACCACCATCAAATATTTTACCTCCCTCATACCAAGATTTATGTGCCATTATGAAAGATATCAGAATGGAGTATCAAGCAATAGATTCATGTCCCAATGATCATATTATATATCATAAAAAACAAGAATTTGCAACAGAATGCCTAGAATGTCATATCAGTAGATATCAAACAGATCAACTAACAAAAAAGGTGTCTCGCAAGGTTCTTTGTTATATTTCCATTATTCCACGTATGCAATGATTATTTAGGTGCAAAAACTTAGCGCAATTGATGGATTACCATGCATGGAATAGAAGTGGAGATGACATTCTTCAAATGCCTGCAGATGTTTCTACATTTAGGGAAATGGAGGAAAAATGGCCACACTTTAAAAAAGAACCTCGTAATCTTAGGCTTTCATTGGGAGTGGACGGTGTCAATCCATTTGGAGAGTTGAGATCTATTTACTCAGTGTGGCATGTTTTTGTTATCAACAATAACATTCCTCCATGGATGTCAATAAAGAGGGAGCACATAATGTTGTTAATGATTGTTCCAAATATTTGTTTACATCAATTTTCTTTAACGTAGTAGTATCTCATTTGTCTTATTTGTTGCATAATGACTTATATTTTTTTCATTCAATAGTCATGTACATTAATTTATATATATTGCAGTAAAATGGTTATAATAATTATGTAATGTTTATGTTTATTCAACTAGGTAAGTACTAAGTTAAAGATATGAATGTATATATCGGTTCTTATCGACAAGTTACTAAGTTTTGATTTATACATTTTATGCATGACGCCCCCTGCACTAATAAGATAAAAGATAATTTCACCTCTCTATGCAATGCTTCTGTATGGACAATTCATGATGCCTCTGCATAACACATTTTGTGTATGTTATAACATTCAATCGTGACTTTTAACAATATTTAATTTGAAGTAGATACTGAATATTTTTAAATAATCTATTCATTATATATAATTATAAAATTCGGGATATATTTAATCCAACTATATATCATCTCTAAGTGTCTTCAAACAAAGGGAAAATTTATATGTCCAATTTATGGTCCAAAGATGAAACTTTACTATTCAATAAGTTTAGGAAAGCAGGTGTTTGATAAGTATAGGCACTTCCTCCATAGAAATCATAAGTATCGAACTACTGAAAAATATCTTTTCAATGGGAAAGAGGAGACTACATCAAAATCACGAAGAATGTCACCTTGCCTATGGAAGTTGGAATATAATAGAATTAATCGTCAAGGTTATACATCGGATCAAATTGTTTATCTATCATATATGATATGTTTTGAATTTATATTTTTATATTGTGTTGTGTTTACTCATGTTGTAATTGACAATGATTATCATTGTTAATTTGTTTAACTTATATGCTTCATGAAGGTCGTCAAGGCATTAATGGTTGGCTTCCATAGGGACTGAAAAGTTATCCCAGACAATTTAGTAAGTTGCCCTACTATGAGTAGCTACAAATTGTGCATTTGTTTGATACAATGCATATCAGAAAGAATATAACAAAAACGTTATGAAAAATATTGGATGGAAGACATGACAAAAAAAATTTGTCAAAATTTGTAGTGACATTCATGAAGCCAATCATGCAATGAAAAATATCATTCAATTAAATAGTGATGGAGACCAAATTAATATAAGTGCCCTTCTTTGGTTATTAACAGAGCATCAAAGCAATGCTATAAAAGAAGTCATACAAAAAATTCAATTTCCCACAGGATTTGCTACGAACATAAACAATATAATAACAAAGAAAGGTGAATTTGGGTCAGGGATGAAAATGCATGATTGGCATACCTTTATTAAGGTAATTATTCTGGTATATTATATACACTTGTATAATGCATGTATTTTTCAGTGTATTGTGTTTACTACTTTTGGAAAAATAATGAAAAGATCATTTTATAATTGTTGTAGTACATTCTACCTCTATCTCTCCCAAAAAACTTTGACAACAATGTCAAGCAAGTTATATATGATCTTGGAAAATACATGAGGTAAGTAGCGAGATTTGTTCAATTTGTTGTATACATCTTATAATTGCCATTTGTTTTACTTATTATGTAATATACTATATATTTTGTTGAATATCGTTAATATATTTGTGTCTTGAATCACTTGTAGATGGCTATCATCTAAAGAAATCTATAACGAAGATATAAATTATTGGAAGAGAAAAATTCTTCGTCTAATGTGTGAAATGCAAAAGTGTCTACCTTCAACTTTTTTCAATGCACAAGAACACTACCTCATACACCAAGTTGAGGAGATTGAATTGTGTGGACCTGTACACACAAGGTCAATGTGGATGGTTGAGATGCACTTGAAATTTTTGAAGGCTTTGGTTAGACAAAGAGCACATCCTAAGGGTTCTATGGTGGAGGAATATATGGTATACCAAAGCATGGTGTACATTAGTGAATATCTTCCTAAGTTTGCAGCAAAGATCCATTTAGATCGCATTTGGGATCCCAACTCCATTAACAAATTTGAAGGAGTACCTGATGGGGAAAAGTAGATTGAGGAAAGTGAGAGGTAATTATAAGATGGTCATGGAGATTAATTGTAATACATTTTACATATGGTTTTTATGTATATTGTACTTATTTAATTTTTAATCTTCAATATACATCAATTATAAATTAAGGTCGTATACCGTGGTATTTAACTAATTATACGTCATTTGTGAATTTCAATTTTTTTTGATATAGTTGGTTGGTCAAGAGTGGGATGCACTACATTGCACGCCAACAATCTTGGATTGATGATGGTATGGATTGAACGATGTCAACAATTTGGTCGCATCAACATGGGGAAGATGTGGCTCATTGGTTAAAGAAGCTCATCGTAATGGAGATTCCAATGTTACACAAAGGGAAATTGACAACATAAGGGTTTAAGAGATAAATAGGTAAATGAGCAAATATATTAATCACCCATATTATTTGGCATCAATTGCTTTCAAGTATATTGATGTATATATATCTTGAGATTTTTTTCTTTGCATATATTCAGCCAAGAATAAATATGTTTATCAATTGACGATATTGCAATAATTTTACATGTTTGACATATTGCAGGTGAAACACCACAAGGCTATGTGGTACCATGGTTGTAAATTTCCAATCAAAATGTTGGATGACATGAAGAAAACTTGTGATTCTGGTATAACTGTAGTCTTTCAGGTGACTAATGTTTCATCTAGAAGCGACATACATCTAGAAGTCTTAGAAAATTGATACTATGGGATTTTTGATGATATACTTGAGTGTGACTTTAAGTCCTTCAGATTAATTTTGTTCATCGTCCTATGGTATAGGCTACGATTGAATGATAATGATCCTGAGAGAACTGTTATTGAACATGATAATGGATTTAACATGGTTAATACAAGGTTGATCGAAACAGCCGGAAATGAGCCCCATGTTCCAAAGCCAATGTGAGTATTTTACACGAGGTTCTAGGTAAAACTAGGCTGGTTATTTGTTGTTGTGACATGATCCAAGAGGAAGGTCAGTAAAGTATACCATGGTGGAAGAATAAAAATGTACTGAAAGAACTAGAAGATGATGTAGATGATGACAGAATCAATGGTTAGTTTGATAATGTCCCCTCGGCGAAGATGTCAAGAGGAGGAACTAGATGATGATGATGTAGGAGTTAATGTTCATGAAGATGACATCCATGTGGATGATGACATTATCAAAACTGATATCGATGATGGTAATGATATGACCAATCCTTACAATGTCGAATCTGGATCGGATGATACACACAAAGAGTTGGATGAAGAAGAAGATCAATGACATTGAAATGTATAAGTTATGCAATTATATTATCTATTTGATATTAATTTCTTGATAGAATTATATTTGACTTATGTGGTTACATAATTAATTCATGATGTTTTTAATTTTTATGCCATTACATAATTAATTTAATGATGTACTTTTTAATGTTTGAAAGGTCAAAAAATTCAAACATTTCAATAGTGATGTTAACAACCTTGAAATTAGTGTGTTTTATGTTTTATATTTCATGTGATCATAAAAGATTAAAAATTCAGTTGTAGTGTTGTTCGTTGGTTGACATGTATGTTATACAATGTAACCAAGTTTGTCTTCTTAATATACCTATGGAATTGGCGCAATTCCAATCGTAGTGGAAGTTCTAAGGACCGACCACTGATAAGGACTCTAAAAGCCTCACACCCTTCAGGCTCAAGAAGACCTCGAGGGTGGACTTAATGTGTTTACAACCTCTAATTCATTATTATAAACAATATTAACAATAATGATGATCTCACTCTAATAGCTTCAACAATAATAAGATAATATCAACTAGAATTGGTTGTTCATAGACAATATCAACTATCTAGAGGTGTGAGATAACCAACACAATCCATTGTATACCATATTAAATGATTTTGCAATTTGTGTAAGCTATAAGTAAAGCACAAACAATACTAAACCGCATGAATAATTACAACTTAGATCATATATCCATTGCAGGAGTCAAATTCATAAGCATCTACAGGTTTATAACAGATTTAATACATCACATATAAGATCCCTGACAATATTGCATTACAATTTCATCAGTGTGCATTCTAACCCAAGACTACTTATCAAATCCTTATACAGCACATATCCGCCTATAATCCCATTCAATTATTTTGATTAATTCCTTGAATTAAAGCTAAAATAGAATCATACACACCACAACAGTGAGATGGATAAAACAACCCCTAGTTATTTCATTGAAAGTTTAGATATGCATGTACAATGGAGAGACATGAGCTCAAATTTTTATTTCAACTCAAATGCTAGTACTATTATACAACATTAAATCTCTATGAACTCAAAACCTATTACATAATGACTCAAAACCTAAATTGCATTTCTCTAAAACCATCGGACTTTACAATTCGCTCTACAACTTCACCTAGACTTGACAAAAATTATCTAACTTTCTAACCCATACTTCTGGCCTTGAAATCCTTCTTATAGAAAATGAAGGAGCAAACAAGCACCGGGCCAGAAAGTACACCTGTCACCAGTCAATTGGAGCACCTGGTGATATTCTCAAATTTGTTACAATAGCCACCACCTTGAAAAATATTCTTGTTCAAAAATCATTACAACAATAATCATCCTGGAGCATATTATCATTCATCATGTCGGTAGAGGAAGGTTGATGCAATAACAAAAAATCACATGAAACCCACACCAAGAAAATCATCCATAAAAAACTGGAAACGTTGTAACCGCAACATCTGATTTGCCACCTATCGGTAGCCCACTCTTTTTACTCATCATCATACAAATACTTAGCCACCCACCTTTGGTATTCTTCATCAGTTGGCCAGTCAAAATCAATCACCTCTTTTACCTTTGTACTATAAGGCAAATACTTTACCACTACCTAATTAGCATCTCTTTCAAAAGATTCCAAAAATGAGCTAGTACCAATAATCTTATCCATACAATTTACCAACAAATCATAATCTGAGTCATCACAAATTATTTTAATTTGATTATTGATGACTTTACTTGCTTGATCCTGCCATTGTTGGACTATTCTGATTTCCCCCTGCTCATCAGTTATATCAGGTAATAGTGTGTTACCCCAATCATTGAAGTTCTTTACCAATTCCCTGATCTTTCTACTTAGATTATCTGGTAAGGTCTGAAAACCTTGCAATGATTTAACTAATAGATAAGTAGGCTTCAATGATTGGGGCTTGTTATTTACATCAAACCTTGAGGCTTTATTCATAACATCCAAATTATTTTCCCTAGGGATCCAATTTTGAATTATTGGAATCACTATCCCCTGATGCCTATCAATATTTTTTATTGCTTCAAATAGCAAAGAATACAAAGAATGTATAGAGGGTAGTTTATTATCCACCTTTTCATTTAAATGCTCCAAAACAAGAGTAACAATTTATTTTTCTTTTAAAAGAAAACCCTCCTCTTTTACCCTTAGTGGTGTCTGTAATTGATCAATTTCCTACATGAGCTGCCTCTTTGTTGGATCAACAGAGCACTCTATTTGTTCATCAACTTGTTCTAGAGGAGGGGTAAGAGCAGGATTTTGAATGGGAGACCCTGGTGTAGAAACATTTGGAGAAGTAGGAGGCATTGACATTGCTGTGGGAGGTGATGTGTTGGTTCCTGGAGCATTGGATGTTTCTCCAGTATGTCTATACTTGAACCTTTCTACTTCAGTTTGCAGCTCAACATTCCTTTGTTTCATTTTACTATATTCTTCAATTAAAATGTTATACTTCTCCATTAGGCTATTTCTTTAAGCCTCCTCCCTTTCAGTAGTCTTTTAGGCCAACTTGGCCACATTCACAATTAAACTAGTGGCTTCAGTTGTTGTAGTCTTTGAAGCTCTCTTTATTATTAATCCTCCTTTGAAATTTGGATTAATATCAGCAATGTCTAGATTTCTTCCTTGTGGAGCCAATGCCCAAATTGCCAAGGTCTCATATTCTTCACTGAAGGCAGAGTTTTGTAATGCTGCCTTAACTTCTTCTTCAGAACCCTGAAAAGGATTCTTGGACTTCATAATGGCATTGAAAGTCACTGCATCTGTGATGTCCCATTTAAACAAAATCAAAACACCAGCTTGATTCACTAGTTGTCGTCCTTCTTCAAGAGTGATGTTTTTGAACTCTTCCATTAGTTCATCTTTCACTTCTTCATCATTCTCCTGATCTGACCTATTAGGCCTTAGTTCTCTTCTCTCCTTGCATTTATTTTGATATTCCTCAAATTTCATCCTCCATGCCAATTGCAAGAATATAGGAGTCTTTACAAATGCATTGTCATCTAAGAACTCCTTGCAAGCCTCCATTCTTGCATCCTGCACACTCTTACCCTTCATATACAAATCAGATAGAACCAATTCACCTGACCTAGGAGGGGATGACATACCAACCTACATGTCTCGATCACTAACAATAATTTCATCTATGAGATCCTCAGGTAGGTGATCAGTTCCTTGCCTCTTAGGGCTTGGCTCAGGTGGTTGTGATGGGGGACTATGCTCTGATGAAGATTTTAATTCAATGATTTTGACAGCCCCAGGTACTTTGAATTTTGGGCCTGGTCATGAAGGCCCCTTCATTATTTTCTTCCCTTTTCTGTCTACTTCTTCCTCATCACTGCCAGTAACCCTTTTCCTCCTATAGATGGGCTGCCTTTCTGTAGGCTGACATACTGACCTTGTTTCAATTAGCATATCACTTTGTCCTTGCATATCCAGACTTAGCCTTAAATTTATTTTTTTGGTTGTCAAGGTGTCCATTATCTCCTTGAAATTCTTTGTTAAAAAATCAATTCTTTTGTGGTATGGAGTGAATTCCATCAATGGATCATACGTCAGATCCATTTCATGCATAATATCCAGTAGCTTACTGAAAGGAAATAAAAAAGAGCAATGGAAAGTACTAATAAAGAGCAATTGTTTGAAGGAAAGAGATTACCAAATAAGTTGAAGTAGCCAAACCAAGCACCACCAAAGCAAGAGAGACACAAGAATTTGTTAAGGGAAAAAAACAAGAAAAAACCCCAATATTATGAATGGAGGCAAATGCCTAAAAAATAATACAAAGAGAGAGAGCTTCAGCCTTAGCTTGTTTGCATGAGTCTTGAAGAATGAGAGGAGAGGCACCTCAATAAGTAGAGGTGAGAATGAGGAGTTAGAATGTAACTCCCAACTCAATGAATGCCACCATTCATCTATGTGTGTGCAAAGTGTCACCTCTTAAGGAGGTGGTTACAAATGTTCCTTAATAAAGGAATTAAAAAATAAGCCATCCTCACACATGTGTGAGATGACAAAAAGACAAAATACTTGTAGGGATTCCTTTGGAATATTCCTTCAAGTTAATAAAAAATTACAATTAAAGAATAACCTTTACCAAGTAAAGATTAATCTTCTAACATCCCCCCTTAAGCTTTACTTGGGGAAGTTACATCAAACCCTTCAATGGGTTGTAATCCAAGATTTTTACAATGGAAGAGAAATTTATCTTTACAAAGAGCTTTGGTGAGAATATCTGCAACTTGATCTTCACCTTTACAATACAAAAGAGAAATTTGCTTGTCTTCAATTTTCTCTCTAATGAAATGATGTTGAAGAGAAATGTGCTTGGTCTTTGCATGAAAAATTGGATTCTTTGCCAAAGAAATAGCACTTTGGTTATCACAATATAAAGGAGTAGGATCCTTTTGAGGTAGACCCAAGTCTTCAAGTAATCTTCTTAACCATAATGCCTCTTTAGATGCATTTGTACAACCTTTATATTCAGCTTCTGTAGAACAAAGAGAAGTAGATTGTTGTTTCTTACTATTCCATGAGATTGCACCTGATCCAACAAAGAAACAATAACCACAAGTGGATCTCCCATCATTGGGATCACCTCCTAAATCTGAATCAGTATAACCCTTTAAAGAAAAATCACAATTTGCATCATAAAAAAGACCAAGATTAAGAGTACCTTTAACATATCTTAAAATTCTTTTTTGCAACTTTAAAATGAGTTTGTTGTGGTTTAGACATAAATCTAGAAACCAATCCAACACTATAAGAAATATCAGGTCTAGTAAGAGTTAGATAATTTAAACTTCCTACTAATTGCCTATATAAAGTAGGATCAACAAAAGGAGTTTCCATATCAACCATTAATTTAGTTCCTAATTCACAAGGAGTAGAAACACACTTTGCATCATTCATTTTAAATCTATCTAAGAGATCTTGAGCATATTTATATTGAGAAAGAAAAATACCTTTAGGTGTTTGCCAAATTTGCATACCCAAAAAATAATGTAATAGGCCTAAATCAGTCATTTGAAATTGTTGATTGAGTTGAGACTTAACATTACTAATCAAATTGTTAGAACTAGAAGTGATAATTAAATCATCAACATATAAAATAATAATCACAATATCATCTTCACTATGCTTAATATATAAATTGGGATCATTTTTACTTCTAATGAAACCTTGAGATAAGAAGAAAGCATTGATCTTTGAATACCATTCTCTAGGAGATTGCTTTAAACCATATATTGATTTCTTCAATTTGCAAACAAGATTTTCATTACCTTCCTTAATGAAACCCAAAGGTTGAGACATATAAATTTCTTCATGTAAATCACCATTTAAAAATGCACTTTTAACATCCATTTGATGAATAGGCCAATGCATATGAGAAGCTAAAGCAAGAACTAATTTAATGGTTGGCATCTTAGCTACTGGAGCAAATGTTTCATTATAATCTAATCCTTCAACTTGAGAGAAGCCCCTAGCAACTAATCTAGCTTTAAACTTGCTAACTTCATTATTTGCATTAACCTTAGTTTTATACAACCATTTGCATGAAACAAGATTCTTACCTTGAGGTAATGG
Source organism: Sequoia sempervirens (assembly GCA_007258455.2). Lineage (NCBI taxonomy): Eukaryota > Viridiplantae > Streptophyta > Pinopsida > Cupressales > Cupressaceae > Sequoia > Sequoia sempervirens. The sequence goes on along the minus strand of VDFB02331610.1, from coordinate 98,633 downwards.
AACTAAATCCCAAGTATTATTAGCAATTAAAGTATCATATTCTTCTTGCATAGCCTTTTGCCAATGAGGTTGATCTTTAGCTTGTTCATAAGTTTGAGGATCATTTGAATTCATAATATTAGACATCAAAGCATGATTACAATAATTTTCCTTTCTTCTTTTAGGTGGATTTTTAGCTAAATAATCCTCACTTTCTTGCAACAAATTTTTAAACCATTTTGGCATTCTTTTAGATGTAGGAGTATCATCACTAGAAGAAGAATCATGAGTAGAGATTTCAACATTTTCATCATCACTATCACTATGAGTAAGAGATGCATTAGGAGGGTTAAGAGGAGTTTCAACTTGAGGATTATCCTCCACAACAATAACTTTATTTTGAGAAGAATCAATATTATGCACTTTAGAACAATCATGAACACCATTTTCAGCAATGCATACATCTCTAGCAACTTTAACTTTGTTAGTAAGAGGATTATAAACTCTATAAGCTTTAGAATGTTCATCATAACCAACAAAAATATGATAAGAAGATTTAGCATCTAATTTTTGCCTCTTTTGTTTAGGTTTGTGAACATAAGCAATTGAACCAAAAATCCTTAAATGCTTAAGATTGGGCTTCCTACCAGACCAAGCTTCTTCAGGAGTTATATCCTTTAAAGCTTTAGTAGGAGTCCTATTAATAATGTAAGTAGCACAAAACATAGCTTCTGCCCAAAATTTATAAGACATATTTTTAGCATGTAACATACATCTAGCCATTTCAACAATAGTTCTATGCTTCCTTTCCGCTACACCATTTTGTTGAGGTGTATAGGGAATAGTTAGCTCATGCTTAATACCAAATGTTTTCAAATAACTATTAAAAGCATTGTTCACATATTCTTTTCCATTATCAGTTCTAAGAATTTTAAGTTTAAAACCAGATTGCCTTTCAACAAATTTATGAAATTCAGAAAATATATCAAGAACTTGATCCTTACTATGAAGAAAATAGATCCAAGTTCTTCTAGAAAAATCATCAACAAAAGTAAGTGCATACCTTGATCCTTGGATGGAGTTATTCTCCATGGGTCCCAAAAGGTCACTATGAACTAGGTGCAACTTATGAGTTGCCCTCCATGATTGACCATGTGGAAAGGGCTCCCTATGCATCTTACCACTCATGCATCCTGTGCATACAATTTTAGATGGAACAATACTAGGCAATCCATCTACCATATTAAGCTTTTGCATTAAAGCAATATTGTTAGCATTTATATGACCAAGTCTTTCATGCCAAACATTGAAATCAATGGTAGATATTAAAGAGCATCTAGATTGAGAAAACTCATAAAATTTGAACAAATTATCATTGTCTAATTTAGCATTAGCAATGACCTTGTTTTGTTTTGGATCAATAACATAGCACATATCTTTGTAAAATTCTACTTTATAATCTTGACAAAGCTTAGCAATTGAAAGCAAGTTAGTCTTTAATTCAGGAACATATAAAACATCATGCAATTTACCATTAGGAACATTCACATCTCCAATTGCTTCTACTTTACAAGTATGATTATTAGCAAGTTGAAGAGGAACATTAGATATATCAGGTTGCATAGACTCAAAAACTTCTTTATGTGAAGTAACATGTTGAGATGCACCTGAATCAATAACCCATTCAAGAGGTTGAGAAACATTAGAACTACAAGTAAAAGCACGTCTAGATTGATTTGCATTATTTTGAAACTTATTATTATTAGGTTTATTTTGTTGTTGATTATTTTGCTTCATAGGCTTTTTCTCATTTTTCTTTTTAAAACAAGTGTTTTGCCAATGACCATCCTTATTACAATAAGTGCAATGTGGTTTCTTAGAAGAGTTAAACTTTCTAGGATCATTGCCATTATTATAATGAGGTTTGGAATTATAATGTTGTTGTTTAGAATGAGGTTTAAAATTTTGCTTATGATTAGACAAGAAAGCATGTTCATTAGACTTAAGAGTACCAAACTGAATTAACTTAGCCTCTTCTTGTCTTAATAAATCACGAAAAATATCATAAGTTAATTGAGTAGATAAAGAAGGAATAGCTAATTGAGCATGAATATTAGTAATGAATTGTTGAAATTGTCTAGGTAGACACTTTTTAAGAATAAGATGAATTAATCTAAGATTATCTAATTTAACTCCTAAACCATCCAAATGACTATTTAAAGCATCAAATTTCAATAAAAATTCATCCATAGATTTAAAATCAGAATACCTCAAATCTTCAAGTTGATCTTGAATTTGAATTTTTCTTGATTCATTTGTACTATCATATATTGTTTTGAGTTTGTCCCATGCTTCATAGGAAGTTGTACATGTCACAATGTGAACATAAAGTTCGGGTGACATGGAGATACCTATGAGGCCAAGGGCTTCTTCATTTTTGAGATTCCATTTTTCGATTTCATCTTTGGATGCAGACAAACCTGGTTTAGATTTAGGATCTATAGCTACATCTAAAAGATGTTTAAAACGAAAAATAAAGGAAATGTGAGTTTTCTAGGAGTGATAGTTAGAAGAATTCAATTTAATCTCTGGAATTAAAGTTGACATTGCAAAATGAAATTAAGTGCACAAAATAGCTTTACTAAAATAAAATAAAACAAATGTACGTTAAACTTTAAAAAAGCTCTCTAAAATTAAATATAAAGATTTGAATGAAAATAGATCCCTTTAGATTAAATTTTAGAGAAAAAATAAATTAAAAAATAACCCCTTAAAAAAAACTATTTTACTTGAAACTATACAAATATTAAAAAAAGAATTTAAAATAATAATATACAATAAATTAAAAAGTTAAAATTGAAATTTATATTGTAGAATATAAATATATTAATATAAAACATTCATGAGTTTGAAAAAGAAACTTAATCGATTAAAAGGAAAAGAGATTTAGTTTAAGAAAATATTTTTCTTTTTTTAGCTTTTAAAAGCTTAGGACATAACTTAAAGACTTTTATTAAAAATAATATGTGACATTAGATTAAAAAAAACTTATGACACATACGTGGCTAAAATAATGGGTGGCCGTTATAAAGATAAAGGAATATAAGACCAAAAAAAACATTCGATGATAAAAGAGCGGGCGAAATTTTAAAATGAGAGAAGTTTATTTTAGGGCTTTTAAGAGCAATTTTAGGTTGAGGTTTTTTTAATAAAAATGAAATGACGCAGAGGGCAGCAGTAGCGACACCAAATAGGAGGGGGGAACATCAAGAACAGAGCAGTGTGGTGGAAGAAGAGGCACAAGGGCTAAGGCACAGACAGAGTCGAAGCCCAAGGGAAAATGGGGTTAGGTTTAATTTACTTATTTATGGATTATTGTATAAACTTTCAGAGATACAAAGCCCAAAAGAATGATTTTTTTTATTATGTATTATTTAAATAGTAGATAGAATGGGGGTTCAAATAGATATATATATTTTTTGACTAATATTTGAAACCCTTTTAAAAAAATAGATCTAACAGGGCCAAACCCCTATTGTTTTTTTTTAAAAAAAATTATTAGTATTATTATTTTTTAAAAACTTCTAAAATAGAAAAAACAGAGGGCCTAGATTTTTTTAATGAAAACAAATAAATTTATGAAGTGAAATTAAAAGATAGATGACTTTTTAAAAAAAAACTGAGGTAAAATCAGGGTTAGAGCCCAATTTTTTTGGTTTTTAAGATTTATTCTTAAAAAAGAGTTAACATAGGGTTAGAGCCCTTAAAAAAAATGATTTTCTTATTGTTCTATTATATAGATTTAAAAAGAAAATATTTTTACAAAAAATTGAACATGCAAAAAATGGGTTTTTAAGAAACTTGAACTATAACCCTTTATTTGAGGGTTTAAAAAAAATTGCATAAACTTAAGTATGCATGCAAACTAAAATACTTTAAAACTTTAGATGAAAAAACCTGCACAAGGGTTAGAAGACAAAAAACAACCAAGATTAGGCACTAGCTCTTCTTCTCATTTTGAAAGTGTCTCCAATGGTGTGCTGAAAAATCTGGTAAACCTTCAACAATATAGCTCAAAAGATATTAGTAATACCAAGCTCTGATACCACGAAAGGAAATAAAAAAGAGTAATGGAAAGTACTAATAAAGAGCAATTGTTTGAAGGAAAGAGATTACCAAATAAGTTGAAGTAGCCAAACCAAGCACCACCAAAGCAAGAGAGACACAAGAATTTGTTAAGGGGAAAAAACAAGAAAAAACCCCAATATTATGAATGGAGGCAAATGCCTAAAGAATAATACAAAGAGAGAGAGCTTCAGCCTTAGCTTGTTTGCATGAGTCTTGAAGAATGAGAGGAGAGGCACCTCAATAAGTAGAGGTGAGAATGAGGAGTTAGAATGTAACTCCCAACTCAATGAATGCCACCATTCATCTATGTGTGTGCAAAGTGTCACCTCTTAAGGAGGTGGTTACAAATGTTCCTTAATAAAGGAATTAAAAAATAAGCCATCCTCACACATGTGTGAGATGACAAAAAGACAAAATACTTGTAGGGATTCCTTTGGAATATTCCTACAAGTTAATAAAAAATTACAATTAAAGAATAACCTTTACCAAGTAAAGATTAATCTTCTAACACTTACCATAAGCTATCCACTTTTCCTTGTTCAATTCCTATCTATTTAAATCAAGTTCATTTCTGATCAGGTCCTCAGGGAAATTGAACTCATGTGCAAATTTTCCACCTTTTATTCTTTGTATGAAAAGAGCAAAGAAACCTTCAGGATCATGTTTTCGCCTTGGACCAACTCTCAAATGGTAATCAACAAAGAATTTTTCAAAATGTGTCCAACCTCCCTTTGAAAATGTAAAGTCAGACACTACTGTATAATTAGGAAATAATGTTCCCTTCCCCTTTCCAGTTAAGTTATCTTCATGAATACACCCCATCTGCCACATAACTTCTGTAAACCCTAGTCTTGGTGGCACATTGTATGGCAGTATGTGAGGGGTTCCTTGAAATCCATATATTCTTAGGATAGTGCTGACTAGATATGGGATAATGTCACCCCAGTTATGTAAAACCCTCAATTCTGGTTTCCTCTCCTTCGGCCTAAGGAAATCATGCACTTCCTGAGGGATCCTAGGTACATTTACCATTAATCTAGCCCTCAATCTTACAGCAAAATAATTATCAAATTGCACATAACTGGTGCTTTCCTTATTACAGGACAAATTTATAGCCCATATCTGTACTGGCAATCTTTCTCCATTAACTGATTATCTTAAGTTCATCTTCTTAGCAAAGAAATCAGCATTCCTAAACAAGAACATATGTATCAACATGGAATACCAAAAGAATTGAGTATCAGTATCACCATTTTGTAGCTTCGATAGTCCTTCATCTATCCTCTCCACCAAAAAAGAAGTAATGCCATATGTTACAGAGAAGTTAGGGTGTTTTATTTGCACCCCATGAACATGTATGCAATCGGCATTACTGCACCAGGGCTGAAACCCAAAATCTAACAGTGAATAGAAAGTAGCTAATAAAGGCTTTCCAAAACAATTCAATCTGAAAGGTTCCTAGTCACTAGGGCTCATGTGAAATTGTGAACCCCCTGCATTAACTAGATGGGGTGGAAGCAGCTTAACCCTAAAAAGAGATTGGAATTTTGTATACTCTTGCTTCATTTCTTCAAGATTAATAGGAACCAAGTCATCACTTGGCTCACTCAAATCAAAAGTCTGTTGGATAACATCTCTGTTAATTTCTAATAGAACTCCTACATCATTATCTCTAATTACTCGTGTGATAGGGTCATATCTTTTGGCCACTGCTCTAAGTAAGTCCACATCAGGAAACACATTTGGAACAACTAGCTTTCCCATGTCGTACATCCATCCATTTGAAAAAGGATGAGGCAAATTCCTCTATCCATACCATAATCTGAACATTTCTAAGCCTATGAGTAGAACCCTAACATCAACAATGTTGGAATTATTACACACCAACCCCTCCCCTAGGATTTTCTCTCGCATCAACAACAAACCTTTCCTTCTTTCATTTGTTGATAATAGAAATTGATCTAGGAAATCATCGTACAAGTTTATTTTCAAATACTCAATGTGGCCAGAGTGTTGCTTGGTTGGTGCCATTTTAGACAAACTAGGGCCTCACTACAATGTTACACTTCAAGTGGCTATGACTAAGTAGAGATTGGAAATTACAGAGTAAAAATACTGCAATTCCTCACAATTTATGATTAAACAATAGCCCTAACAAAATATTTTAATGAACTTAGTGACAAGTATAGAAGACACCCCCCTTTCCCAAATTTAGGTGCAAAATGACTGGGAAATAGAGAAAATTAACTCACAACTTTTTTCGCACAAACTTGAATTTCTGGCAGCAACTGCTTGCAATTTCACCTTTGGCTCTAAAACTATTTTCACGAAATACTTGGATGCTTTGTGATACAAATGAGATAAGTAAATTGATTTTATTTCGATCAAATTCTGCCAATGGATGTCTCATCGACCATTAAAGCTCACTCACAGGATGCACAAACAACTCCAACTATAATTTTATACATATTTAAATTTGAGTCATTGATCCTTCAGTTTGATCAAATCATCGATGACCATCTTAAAAATAGGCTGATATAATTGCCAACACGGAAATAAAGGGGCCCATTATGTCATACGCCGTGAAGGAATGCCATGTGGCGGTTGCCCGCAATATCACAATCCTTTGATTTTATCATCGCAGGATGGCAGGCACCATCGATCTTTTTACCATAAATCCTGCTCCTTCAAAAATGGTCGCCATCCTTTCCTTTAACTATCAAGCAGCTTTTCCCTTAAAATCATAACATCTGCGTTGAAATAAAATATGTGAATCTTACAAGTGCATTAGTAATCTACCCCGTAATACATTTAAAATCAAAAAATGCTTTCTTCACTCCTTAGGCTTCATTGGATGAGACACGTGGCAGGCACCCACGACATCGCAATCCCAAAATTCCTAATTGCGGGATGGCGGGCACTGTCAATCTTGAAGAGATAGCTCATCAATGGTCACACAGATTTCATCCTTTAGGAAGGGCACATGGCACCCACCTGTGATATTGTGATCCCTATAATCCTTGATCACGGGATAGCGAGTGTCATTGATCTCGTTCCTTTAACAAAGTCGCCAGCCATGTCGTTAAATTTTGAGCAGCTTTTCCAGTGAGATTATAACATATCCATTGATTTAGAACATGTGCATCTCGAGAACACTTTAGTAATCCGCCCCTTAATACATTTCAAGTCGGCTAGTGTTTCCTTTACTCTTTAGGCTTCATTGGATGAGACACATGGCGCCCGCCCGTGATTTCACAATCAACCCAAGCACCATCGCGGCATGGCGGGGAACAACTCAGATCAAATGGTAGTTGGTTAGCAATAGCTCAAATTTGATCCCCCGGATAGGACACGTGGCGCCCACCCATGATTTCCCTATCCTTCAATTCCCGATCACGGGATGGCGGGCATCGTTGATATCTGTAGGAAATAGATCAATGGTAGCACTAAATCAACCCTTGCAAAATAAAACATTCATTAAAAGGAGAAGTGGGCATTACTAGGAGGACGACAAATAAAAAAATTATATTTATAGAAGAAAAATAAAATAAATTTACAATTTGTTTTATAATTTCACTTTTAACTTTAAATGTATGTTCACTCATTAAGTTGTATTTTTTTTACAATCACATTTTTATTTTAGATGTTTGTTTATAAAATATAAAGATGTATTAAAAATATATTAGAAATATTTTTCTTTATATTATATAGCATTCATAACATTAAATTAACATAGAATAATTTCACAATATCACTTAATCAATCAAGAAAAATTTAATCATTACTATGCAACATTATTCTCACATCAAACTAACAAATAAACATTGAAAAAAATTTTTTTTTATATTATAACATTCATAACTTAAACCTTTTATACACAATATCGTTAATTATAAAAATACATAAAATTATTTATAAGCAACTTAAATTTTTAACAATTTAATAAAATATAATTTAATATAATTAAGAAAAATTAAATAAGAATTATAGATAAATTTATGAAATATTGATTTACTTATCAAGAAAAATCGATAAATTTACTTATTATAGATAAATTTACTTTACCAATCTATTTTAACCATCAAGAAAAAAATTAATCATTAGTGATTGCAACATTATTGGCAATATGAAAACATTATTTAAACTTAAAAAATTTATACACAATGTCAAGTTAACTATAAATTGTATAGAGTTTATATTTGCTATATCATATATCAACATAGGTAAATTTGAAAATATTTTAAATTATATAATTTCAAAAAAAAATTGAATGAATTTATAGAAGATTATTTTTATTAAAGTGATAGAATCTAATCCCAATACTAACATTAATTATAAGTCTAACCATAACCCCAACCCTAAAACTAACACTAAATAACTTCAAACCTAACTCTAATTTTATATCCAACCCTAAACATAACTATGATTCTAAAACTAACATTAATGAAACCCTAATTGAACCATACCCTAACCCTAAGTACTAACCCTTGCCCAATTGAACCCTAACACTAACCCCAAGCTCTATCATAGAACCTTAATCTTTACCCCAACCCCAACCCTAATCCTAATAGAATCCTATACCTAATTTTAATTAAAGTCTAACCCTATTTGAACCTTAAACTTAATTGAACTCATGTTTAGGGTTAGGGTTCAATTAAGGTTAGGGTTGAATTATGGTTATGATTAGGGTCAAAATTCAAATAGGATTATGCTTGGAGTTTAATTAAGGTTGCTATTCACTTAGGGTTAAGGTTCAATTAGTATTCAATTTGGGTTAGGGATCAATTAGGGTTATAATTCAATAAGGGTTTAAGTCTAAATATACCTATCTTTATAAAAAAATAAAAATATTTAAAATGACTAAAAATTATTAAAACTTATTAAGCTCCATGACAAAACACTACCTTCCATATAAAGAGTATACAACATGATACTTATAGAAAACAAATTATGTAGGATACCAAAAAATTGTTAAAAAGATAAGATAAGATAAAATTATAAATGAAATTAATCATATTAATTTCATAGTTAAAAAGATAATTCTATGGATCTTAAAATATACATGATATATAATGATCTTTAAATCTTTATTTAAAAAAATATATATTATATTTTATAAACTTATACATTAAATTGTTTAATATTTAAGTTATACTAAAATCTAAGATGTTCAATATTCATTATTATTTTTAAATTATAATATTGATTAAAGATATATAATTATATTTATAAAATTTAAATTCAATTATGAACTTAGAAAATATTAAATCAATCAAAATTGTTTCTATTATCCAAAATACTATATAAGTAAATTATAAACTATTATAATATAGCATTTAAAATTTCTATTTCAAATGTTAAATAATTCTAATGTTAAATTTTTATAATTATAAACTTACCTTCTAATGATGTTAGTAAGTTTTTTAATTAAAATTAGTTTTTCAGCATATATTAACATACCTAGATATATTCACCAAAATCTATTATCTATTATTGATTATGTAATTTTGTATGTATAATATGTATATATTTTTTTAAATATATATATTTTTTTAAATATATATATTTTTTTAAATATATATATTTTTGAAAAAATATATATATATTTAAAAAATTAAACAATATATTTTTTAAATTAGAAATATATTAGAAATATTTTGAATGTATTCGACTATCAAAATATGATTTTTTTTTAATATACCATTAAAATCACTAGTTGCCTTAATTTCTCTGCTTTTGCTCATTTTT
>VDFB02331610.1:0-88678 GCA_007258455.2 Sequoia sempervirens | reverse complement strand
AAAAGTAGTATGCTATGTGTGATACTATCAACAATGTAATTATATACTGATTACTCTTTCTTTTTACATAATCTAATGTATTTCAAACTTTTCATAGGCTGCCCAACACATTGAAGGCAACAAAGGTAAGACTAGAAAAGCACAGGCAACACAAACTTGGCTCTAGTGGTTATATGAAATTAGCCGCATGAATTGTAAGTATCAATAAATGAAATATAATCCAAATTATAATAAATTGAAAACAATTTTGGCTTTATCACACCATAGAAGCAAAATTCATGATCTTATGCAAAAATGTAGGGCTCTGAATTCAACAGAGTTCCCATAGAAGAGGACCTAAATATTGCCTTCCAGCAGGCTATGGAGTCATGGCTGAATGCCTAAGAGTCTTGACTGGGAAAACAAAATCTTCCATTGCATCTGACACACAGGTAAATAAACTCAATAAATTTTATTTAAAATTGAATACTTGTGCAATCTATTCAATATTAATTTCCACCATAAAGTAATTACATGCCTATTTGTTTTAAACATTCAAGCAATGATAATACTGCACATGACATTGGAATGCAGCCTGGTGAGGGTGGAGCAGAATGTGTAGATGAAGGTCATGGTGTGTATCCCGGTACTTTAGAGCATGTAGAGTGTGATCAACATGTTGAGCATGATCAGGCTAGAGAAGATCATGACTATGATGTGGCCCCATCAGGTAAAGAGGACTACTCTAAAGTTCTTTTAAACATATTTAATTGCAATTGGTGTATTAATTAATGTAACCTTTCGTGTTTCAACTTTAGAGCATGTAGAGCATGATCAATGTGTTGAGCATGATCAGGCTAGAGAAGATCAGGAACATGATGTGGCCCCTATTAGGTAAAGAGGACCACCCTCATGTTCTCTTAAACATATTTAATTGCAATTGGTGTATTAATTAATGTAACCTTTCGTGTTTCAACTTTAGAGCATGTAGAGCATGATCAATGTGTTGAGCATGATCAGGCTAGAGAAGATCAGGAACATGATGTGGCCCTATTAGGTAAAGAGGACCACCCTCATGTTCTCTTAAACATATTTAATTTCAATTGGTGTATTAATTAATGTAACCTTTCTTGTTTCAACTACAGATCAGGATTTAGAAGGTGTTCAACATGTTGAGCATGAGTCTATAACAAAAGTTTGGGAACATGATGTGGACCCATCAGGTATAGAGAACCACTCTAATGTTCTTTCAATTAATGAAATACTTGTAACAATAATAATAAAATGTATCAGTTTAAAATTCTTTCTTATTGCAGCAGATCCCCCCTTGAAGCAGCGTCCACATCATGAGCAGACGACTACACGTACATTAAGATCACAAGCAAAGGGCAGAACAACTAAAGGGGGGACATATATTGATTTAGAAAATGATACTCCACTTCAGCTTTATGTAGCTTTCAAAAAGAAAAAAGAAAAAAAAAAGTGATTGTAATCATATCATGACAACCATATTTTTGATAATATGTAAAAACTGAAAGAATGAATATTATATGTTAATGAATGAATGTTATATGTTATTAATGGATGTATCAATGATTAATGTTATATGATTGGGTATGGGAAATTGAGAGTGATGTGAGGGGGGGAGGGGCCAAATAAGCTTCCACCATCACGTGGTTGGCCTTGTTAAGTAGAGAATATTAAACTATTCTTGAAACAAAGAGAAGCTCAATAAGGTAATGCACTTTTCAATATAAGAAATGCATCATTTGAAGCATCAAACCAATATGCAATATATATGTATGATCAGTCGTCAGTCTCCACAATGGTACATTTCCATGAATATTTAAAAAAAAAAAAAAGATTCTTCATCACAATTTCGACGACAACCAGCGACAAAAACCACTGACGAATCAATAGAAAGGGTCAATGAAGTTTCTATAGTTGCGACGAATATTTCGTCGTAACTCCCTACCCATTTCATCGCAATTTCGACAATCTTTTGGAGTTTCTACCACGCTACTCCCTACCCATTTCATCGCACTTTTGATGAACTTTTGGTGTTCTTCTGATGCTACTCCTTGTTAATTTCATTGCAAAGTTGAAAAACTCTTGGTGTTGTTTCGGTGCTACTACTTGCCTATTTCATCACACATTCGACAAAGTTTTGGTGTTGTTTCGACACTACTCCTTGCCCATTTCATCGCAATGGAAATGAACATCTGATGTTGTTTTGATGCTACTACTTTCCCATTTCATCGAACTGGTGATGAACTTCTAGTGTAATTCGTCGGTGGATACATAAATTTTTCATCGATATTCTGACAAAATCTCGAGGTATTTCACGATGCCGTCGACCAGCGATTCTTCGCCATTATTTCGACGTTTAATTCATCATTGGCCTTTCAACAAAAAAATAGCGACGGAAAGATTTTTGCCATTTCGTCGCTCTTTCGACAAAGATTTGTCGAACGATCGACAAATGGCTGTCGGAAAATGGTGTCAAATTCAGTAGTATAAAGTTTAGTTTTTAGAATTTGTTTCTTATCATTTTTTAAGTACTGACCCCCTAACTTGTTTTTTCAGCTAATGTGCTTGTTTAACTAACCTTTGTGTAGCTGTTTCTCATTTTCCTAAGACCAGAGGTTAAACTACTAACATATTTTCTTTAGGATGAATGGACCAAGATTCTTAGTTTTTGTTTGTTGTTAGGCACATAGATCTAATTAGGGGGATTCAATACCATTATTTGTTGTGCTTGAAAGTGGGCTATTGACGTATCCAATACCCTTGCACCATTTGGAAATCCTGGGTGAAGAGAAATCATAGTCCACTTAGTCCTTTGTGTTACCTAGGAGGCACTAGACCATTCAAGCTTTCCCCTTGTGCAAGCCTCGAGACTAGGAAAAAATGTTTAGTGCCTTCTTTTAGTGGGACCTTCTTGGGGATTTCATCACTCGAAGGGATGATCCCAACCACGTGTATTGATGGGGTATATAAAGGGGGGAGAGCTAAAGTTGTACCCCAATCTAGTCATGTCGTGTCTAGCAAAGCGTCAAAGTTAGGGTGATACCTAGATAAGACGTGAAGAGTTGGTCCAAGTTTCTAGTACCTCGCTCGGGATTTCAACTCATTCCTATGATGGGCTAGTGTTCATGATTGTGCCTCACATACTATACATATATTGAGGAATCCCTAGTTTTCCTTGTTCAGCCTAGATAGAGAACCGTGTTGGCCATACCCTTCTTACTAATCTTAGGATTGTGTTGCTTGAACTGTCTTCTTTGTGCGAAACCAATGCTTGTCTTTTTAGTTGAGTCATAATTTTCCTTATGCTTGTTGTTTGCTATGTTTTTTGTCCTTTTCTATAACTATTTTTATCCAAGTTAAGTATAGGTCTACTATTTGGGTGAGTTTTCCTTTAACAGGGGTGAACTTGTTGCTAATAGGGGCAAACTTGCTATCCACAGGGGTGACCCTGCCTTCTGTCTAAGTCATTTCATAATCTGTTCCTATCAAAATTTCCCATCCTTCACTGGATAGGTGAGCTTATAGCCTAGTTGGGTGATTCTTCCACTAAGTTAGGCGACCCTGACACCTAAAGGGGAAATTCTTCTCTCTATCTAAGTCACTTTGTTAGTCAAACAACCCATCACATTTTCTTGTTTCATCTAAAGGGGTGATTTTTCCTTTGAGTTGGGTGACCCTGCCTCATACTTAGGAGATTTTGTCTGCTATTTCAGTTCTCTATCAGCCCCCAGAGTCATCATATTCACCCATTCCCTGGAAATAGGCAATTTTGCAACATAGTTGGGTGATTTTGCACTTTAAATAGCCAATCCCACCTTTTGTTCAATCAATCCTTTAGTCCAATTTCCCATTCTGAATATTTTTTTACCTATTCTAACAGTTTGTTTCCATGTTACAAGATTCTGTTTCTCCATTCAGTTAGTCTATTTCCCTGTTCGGTTGGTCTGTTTCCCTACTTGGTTAATTCGTTTCTCTGTTACAATAGTTCATTTCCCCGCTTGGTTGGTTCCTTTTTCCTATTTTGTTTATCCATTTCCCCGTTATGAGAGTTTGTTTCTCCATTCGGTTAGTCCATTTCCCTGTTCAGTTGATTTGTTTCCCTACTCGGTTAATCTGTTTCTCTGTTACGATTGTCTGTTTCCCCGCTCTGTTGGTCTGTTTCCTCATTCAATTTATCCATTTCCCTATTACAAGAGTCCATTTCCCCATTAGGTGAGTCTATTTCCTCATTTAGTTGGCCCATTTTCCCATTAGGAGAGTCTATTTTCCCGTTCAGTGGGTCTGTTTACCTTATTTATCAACATTGTTTGACTGTTTCTCAGATTCAAACAAGTTTGAAAGCTGTTTGGGCGGCCTTGCAATTTAGTCAGGTGACCTTGCACCCTAGTTGGGAAACCTTGTACCCTATTTTGGTGACCTTACACCCTAGTTTCATGAACTTGCACCCTAGTTGAGTGATCCTACACCCTAGTTGGGCGACCTTGCCACCCAGATAGGCGTATTTGCCCAAAAGTAGACCTTCATCCATCTTCCCATCATCATCATTTTCGTTCATCAATTTTTTTTGAAATTCATCATTTCATCAACCAAATCACATAGTTACATCTTATAGCATCATTAGAGTCCATATCCATCATTAGTTCATCAATCCCAATCACCTAGAATTTGTTTTAGGGGTTTTGATTTTTATGTAGAAATTTTTGGAGATCATAACTTTTGACTTGGGTGTCCATTTGGGCTGAAATTTTATAGGTAGTTGCATTATGAGGTGGCATGTGGATTCCAAACCAACCCTTAGCTGGTTGGCCCCTGTTTTGGCACATTTTTGGGGCTTGAAACTTTCATTTTAACCCTCAAAATCGCAATTTAGTGTTTTGTTTCAATTTTTGAAAAATCATTTTTGTTAATAACTCGAAATGCACGTCTCAGATTTAGGATGTTAGTTGGAAATTCATCCTACCTTAATGTTAGGAATATTTTGGGGAAAAACTGGATTCTCAAAGATATTCCTGTGCAGTTACCTAAAATGGCAAAATTTGACAATTTTTGAAAATTGCCAAATTTGGAAAAATTTGATTGTCAGCACCTTACAACATCTAGTTAAACCCCTAAACTTGGTTTAAAATCAACCCCATCACATCCTCCAATCATCCTAATATGAGATTTAATCCAATCCTAATATGATATTTAATCTAATCCTAAATTGAGCTTTAGTCCATCTACATCCAAGATCTTTTGATATCGATACAAATCTTAAGATCCATTCCTCCATCTTCCAATCCATCCTATTTATCCTTTAATCACATTTTCTTTCCTTCTAATCGATCGTTCCCATATTTTAAATCCCTATCCATCTAATCGAACATCATGAATCTTTATCCTTCACTAATGCAACCAAAATGGTAGTTAAGGGGAATCCTAATTATGTTGACAACGATAATGAGAGTCTTGTTGATCAAGAGGTATATTACATAGATCCCCTTGATGCTATCATTTATAGTAAGCTTTCCTCAAGCACTACCTAGAATCGGATCACTCATCCAATCTATCCCATCACATATTCACCCACACCTACTAGTAATCCTTATTCTACCTTTGACAAGGGATATCAATTATCTTCCCCACCCACATATCCATCATGTCCTTCATCTACATCTTTCTCTTATCCAACACCCACATCCTCTTATCCTAGTCTACCATCCCAATCTTCTCATCCTAATCTACCATCCCAATACTCCTATTGCAATCCCCCATCCATGTCCCCCTATCCTAATCCTCCTTACCAGTCTTCCCATCCTAATCCTACATTCACACCTTCTTATCTTAATCCTACATCCCCATCAACCTATCCTGATCCAACATTCACATCTTCCTATCCTAATACACCATCTAGGTCCCCCATCCAACATTCACATCTTCATATCCTAATACTCCTATTGCAATCCCCCATCCATGTCCCCCTATCCTAATCCTCCTTACCAGTCTTCCCATCCTAATCCTACATTCACACCTTCTCATCTTAATCATACATCCCTATCAACCTATCCTAATCCAACATTCACATCTTCCTATCCTAATTAGATATCCCTATCTTTTTGTCCTAATCAATTATCCCAATACCTCTACTACAATCCCCCACCCACATCTTTTTATCCTAATCCACCACCTACATCATCTTATCCCAATCCACCATCCATGCCTTCTTATCATAATGAACCATCCCAATCTTCCCAACCAAATCCTCCTCAATACCCTTACTACAATCCACCAGCCACATCCTCTTGTTCTAATTCACCATCCATATCCTCCTATGTCACTCCATTTTCCACTCCACCATGTCCTAATCCTCCATCTACTCCTAGTCCTACATCTAATCCCATTCCTCCATCTAATCCTAGTCCACCAATCCATAATCCTAATCCTCCAATCCATAATCCTTCATCCACTCCTACTGCGCCATATAAGCCTAGAGTATGCACAATTCTCACTCTAGAAGTTCTCCAAGAACTCATGAAAAATAATACATCCCCAACTCCACATCTTCAAGTTGTGGAACCATTCTTCCCCACTTCCCCATGTACAGTCATTAGTGATGAGGCCCTTCTCCATACCACACCTATCATTACTATTACGACCCCTAACACCACCCAAACCATTGAACCCCCATATCCTACTCTGAGATCCATCGAGCCCGCCAAAGATAGCCAAACCCAATCACCATCTTCTACTCCTAGATCTACCCAATCCACTCCTCCCACTCCTAGTAGCACCGAAATCCATTCCCATGAACTTCATGAATCATCTATCCTTCCATCTCCCTCACTTGAGGAGTCCCTCCAACACTCCATCATCATTCCACCCACACAAGATGAGTCATGCTAAGAGATTTTCCCAAAGCATACCAACATATCCCATCCTCCACATCAAGACCCTACCATCCCATCTAGTCCACCTCCAGATCACAGTACTTCATCCACTTCAGCCCATGACCCCTTTGTCACTCAAAATCCAACCACTCCATCTCATGAGCCCTTATCACTTGCTGTCACTTGTCCAAATCCTTGCATATCATCTAATCCCTCTCCTGATCCCCTACCACTCCACTCGATCAGGATGTTGTTACCCCATCATCTCCATCTCTTGATCCTCCATCATTTCCTAGCCTTACCATTCCAACACCATGTTTATATTCCCTTGGTACTCTCACATTTATCCATGGTGGTTTCCTTACAGAAGAGGAATCAAGCATATACGCCACCCATCCTCCTTCACCTAATAATAGACTCACATCATTCTTCCCAAATAACAAGTATCCTACCATAGATCAAATTCTCAAAAGCTTGAACTATCAAGGAAAAGGTTTAGGCCTTCATGAGCAAGGTATTTTAGAGCCCATCAATGTCAAAGAAAATCTATGTACACAAGGTCTTGGATATATCTCTCAAGACTTGCAATCCTAAAAGGTTGGTACAACCTCTATATGTACTCAACAAATCTCCTCCAAAAGAATAATAGGCTCTTCCCATCACTCCACAAAACCATTTTCCACCATCACCCCTCCATCGTATAGCCTCAAAAAAACCATTCATATTCTCCCTTCATCTTCCAAATCCATTTTGGGTCCTTATGTTCCTCCATCCACCATCTCTCATCCTTCATATACTCCATCTATTTTGGGTCCTTATGTCCCTCCATCCACCATCACACATCCTCCAACTACTAAGTCCATTTTAGGCCCTTATATCCCAAAATCGCCTCCTCCATCACCTATCCATATCACCCATCATAAACATCCCACTCTCATATTCCCTAATCAGGATCAACAAAGGCTTGTACCTATACATCCTCCATCCACATATCATCCCTAAAATCCAACCTCCATCACTCCACATCATCCATCTCCTTGTACCCATCCCATTGCTATTAAAAGCACTTTGGATGCTAAAGTAAAAAAAGAATAAATTTAAACATCCACATGAATCTAAAGCTCCTCATGTCCCCTTAAAAAGACATGTTGAAGAAAAGAAAAATCAAATCCAAAATCCAAATCAAACCCATACGCCACAATGACCCACAAAAGAAAAAATCAGAACCATGTGGATCCCAAAGAAAAAAGATGCAATGCCTTCAAATGAAAAATCTATAACATCCAAATTTTCTAATCCAAAAGCTAATCATACACATCCTCCATCTCCTAAATCTATTTTGGGTCCTTATGTTCCAAAATTCACTATCCCTTCTCCTCCATTATCCCCACATCATCTATCCATTAATCCTCCTATCATTTCACATCCACCACCATATGTGCCAATGTTGATTATGAACTCATTACCCCATCACATACCTACCCCATCATTCCATCCACACACTTTCCAACATCCCATCCATTATCCCACATATCTCCCACATCAAATCCCTTTGCTCCATTCTCTTTCATAATCCATTTATCCTAATAAGGTTGTACCAACATCCAATAGTAATTTTACACATGGGCTCTTAGTAGGTCTCATATGGAGCTTAATGCTTGCGTTCTTCATCCATCTCCTTATCACATATCTTCTAAATACACTTATCCACATCCCTATTCTTATCCATCTCCATCTGCATACTATCCAAAAAATCCAAAAATCTAAAAAAAAAGCCAACAAAGTCAAAAAAGAAGTAAAGAGACATAATTTGTCTAATGGTGAAAATTTAGCAAACAAGCACCTTGGATAAGTACCATAATAAAAACCTAGAAAATAGGTATCATGTGTCAACCCCCATCTAAATCTTTCCACACTTAGGGGCAGCTTCTTGTTATGCATCCCCTTTATCCATCTCCTCCATCCCACCTGTTTTCCACATCCTACCCATCCTATCCCATTTATTTCCAACCCCTCCATCTTGATAAAGATAGGGGAACCTATCTATGCATGCTTTGGAAACATCTTGGTATACATTCCCTTCATCCATACACTATTATAATCCTTATCCACAACCATCTACCTTCTTTGTCCACTTTTCATGCTACCATTAGTCTTCCTTACTTATCCAGGAATCCAATCTACATCCATCTCCCTCCCTTATCCACCCATCATATCCTCCTCCTTTTATCCCATTTACCTTCCCATCCACTTGTCTTATGTCCCTCCTACCTCATCACACATGACCTGTCTGGAGTGGGAGGCATATACCACCTTTGTGACATAGTCCTTGGAGACATCCTTCATCCATCATATCATCCCCTTCATCTCCCCATCCTTATCTTCCTATCCATCCAAACAATCCCTTCCATCTCACCATCCTAATCTTCCTATCCAGCATAACATAGCATCCCCTCCATTTCCCCATCCTTATCTTCATATTCATCCATCCATCATAGTATCCCTTTCATCTCCCCATCCTTATCTCCTTACCCATCCAAAAATGCTTTTCATCCTCCCCATCCTTATCTTCCTATCCATCCATCATAGTATACCTTCCATCCCCCATCCTTATTTCCCTATCCATTCATATTTATCCTCATCCCATCTCATAATCCCTTGGCATTGGTATCTAGCTATAGGCTTCCCCCCATGCAACCCAATTCCATCTATCTCATTTTCATCACTCCCAATTATTTCACACATCTTTATCATCTCTTACCACTTATCCTCACTCATCTCTCCATCATGTCATCCTCCCAATTCATCTTTTGATGATTTGGATAACTATCCCATCCTTAAGCTTCATGCAATCACCATCCATCAGGTCTATCTTGTCTCCTCGTATTAGTTCCATCATTTTATCCACTCATCATGGTTGTCTCATCATCCCTTATCCATCATTTGTCTTTAGTCCTTTTAAAACTATGTTGCCCCTATGCTTTCATGTAGGCAAGGTTAATCATTTGATCCATTCCCAGGACTTTTCTTTTCTTTGCTTTTGGTTAGTCCAATCATCATCATCCATCATCTCGTCCCCATTTTCCTCTTTTTTCTTTTATCTGTGGTCTTTTCTTGAACTATGAGGGCTTTGCCCTTTCATGTAGGAAAGGATAATCTTTGATCAGCCCCCAAGCCCCTAGGTCATTAGGGTGTGTTAGTCTTGTGCCTTGTGTCTCACATTCTATGTTTTGTTATCAAGTATGTCCTTATCTAGCTAGTTCCTCACAAATGAGATCCACTTGTATCATGAGATTCAATCAGTTTTGGAGTCTCCTACATCATAATCGATCTTTTAGTTTAGTATCCATATTTGGTCTCAATAGGATGCATCCTTCCTAATAGACCTCATCAACCCCATCCATCCTCTCGATCCTATGGCAAAGGATGTTTGAAGTTGACTGTGATCTTTTGATACTTTTGGATTTTATTTATCATTTGAGCTCCCTATCACAACTTGTCAAGGCTTCCATGATCTATCATATTATGGTGTGTTTTGATCGATTAAAATAGGGGCATATATTGATCCTTTTGCTTTGTTTTTATCTTCCTCGTTGTCCCATGTAGTACCCACCAAGATCCTTGAGGTCTTGTGTTATGTTGGGGCACCCTTTTGTGCTTGTGGTTATCACAATGTCTGGCCTGACCAAGGTCTTCGTGACTTTGGGGTGTTGGGATAGCCTTCTTATCTGTTGTGTTTTTTTTATGCATTAGAGACTAATCTGCCTTGGTTTACATACCCTAGCACTTGGTGTCTTATGCTATAGCAAAAATTAGTGCTCCAAAAAATGGAAAATTGCATTAGGATTACATTTCATGATCAATTATGTTGCATTGCATTCATACCTAACCTATGATCTATGATTTTGGTTGTGCAAACATTCACCTCCCATCTTCTCTTCTTCTTAGGATACCTACAATTATTGATAGGTGCAGTTTCACACCCATCTTCCCTTAATTTTGTAATGATTATAGGGAAAGTACTTGCCACTAAATTAAAGAAAGTATGATATTCCTACCATCGACCCTCATCACTATGCAATCCCTTATTTACACTTATGTTCATGTTGCATTCCATTTCACATTAGGCCATCTCACATCTCTACCCAATCTTAATTCATTCAATCTAACACAAATCATCTACTCACATCCTTGGTCTTGTTCCCAGCCTTGCTACAAGCATTTCTCCAATCATCATCATCATCATCATCATAATCATGATGTATCCTTCTCTATCCTTTGGTGTTGTTTTGGGATGTATCCTTCCCTCATCAACAACACTTTCATCATCATCATCAAGATGTATCCTTCCTTATCCTCGTGTTGTTTTGAGATATATGATTCCTTCTTCAACAACACTCCATCCATCATCAACCCATTTTGGCTTGTATCCTTATTGGGGCAACATCACCTTTTTCCTTAAATCCATTTGTGCTTCCCAATCTCCTATTGCTTATCATCATCTCTTATCCATCATTTTGCATCATCTTCCTCATCTCGCCTTTCATCGTCTCATCCACTTTGAGAGCACAACTATGTTCTCTTGAACCCACATGTCCTCTCGAGGGGGAAACCTCAATCCCTAATCTTTATTTCACTCCCGTCATCTTTCTTCCTAGTCATTTCTTTGAATGACTATGGCATCTTTCCCATTCTAACCATCTTCTTCTTGGTGCTATCTTTTAATCTTCTTTTAATCCTCAATCCATAATCTTTATCTTCACTCCCATCATCTTTCTTCCTAGTCACTTCTTTGAATGACTAGGGCATCTTTTCCAATCTAACCATCTTCTTCTTGGTGCTATCTTTTAATCTTCTTTGAAACGATGCTACTTCATAGCACCATCTCAAAGAGGGGAAAAATGTAGACACCAAAATTTGACCACTCTCATATGGTCAAATCCATCTCCTTTATGTTATTGTAATTAATATTTAATTACACTTGCATAACTTTACTTAGGTATATTTTAATTTCTAGGTTAATTATTCTCATCCTTATCTTGTTGAGCTATCTTGTTGCTCAAGATAAGATTAGGGTTATGCATACTTTCTTTTATAAAGCAAATCATCTCATGTAATTATGAATTCCTGAATAATATTATTTGCACATCTTTTTGCAATAGCTTTGACTTTCTATTTTTCTCTTATGTAGAAGGATTTTTGGTTTGCATGTCTGATCTTGGTTTCTTTGATTCCATAGGTATGAAGTGGAAATGTGTCCTTGCATAACTTGAATTCCCCTTCTCATATTTTTGAGAGAATCATTGCAGAGTTCGTTCGGGATTCCTCAAGGGTATCATGCCTTAAGTTCATCTATGTAATATTTTGGATCAGATTAGGCTTCACCTTGGATTCATAGCACTAGAAAAATTTAGGATTGGATTTTATTTTGCATATTTTGGTTGTCGTTTACTAGATCTATGAGGGTTTCAAGCTTAAAGATTTATTGCAAGCTCTAGGGGTAGCCATATTTTTGGAGAATTTTAGGCACAAACGAATGTCACCATCGAGTTCGCAGTGGCCAAAAACCCTAAGATCGCCCTTTGTTTCATCAATTTTGGAGAAGTTGGTTTGGAAGGCAAAAAAAATTTGCTAGGGAGGCCATACGGCCTCCCCAACACGCTTCCTGAGGCTCGAAAATCAAAAAAATTAAAAAATGTGTTTTTTTGAACTCTGTGTTGGTGCCTACAGTGTAAAAGGATTCCACCGCTCAACGGCCAGTAGGCAGCCACCAGGCAGCAACCAGTCCACCACCGCCACCGTCAGTGCCTACCCATCTGCCACCGGACAACACTTAGCCCCCGTCAGGCCCCTCTAGCCAGCTGCCAATCTTATGGGGGATTGGGCGCTATGTGCCTAGCCCTTGGCTGGCCCTTCTACACCCTGTGTGGTCCTATGGAG
This sequence comes from Sequoia sempervirens, assembly GCA_007258455.2. Lineage (NCBI taxonomy): Eukaryota > Viridiplantae > Streptophyta > Pinopsida > Cupressales > Cupressaceae > Sequoia > Sequoia sempervirens. The sequence goes on along the minus strand of VDFB02331610.1, from coordinate 75,863 downwards.
GACTAGGGGTTCTTTCCCTAGCACCTGGTCATGCATAGGACCAGGGGCCAACTTTTTTTTAGCCCCCTAGGGGCCCTGCAGGTCTTATTGGGCCTTTTGGAGCATTTTTCACTAAATCGGGCGTATTTTTTGTGTATGGTGTCTGTTTCTCACAAACGAGATATTATTGGAAAGCTGATTCTAACTTTTATCCATTGGTGAAGGTATATTTTTAAGATTTTTCTCCATATTTATTTTTCAAGACCTTGAACTCAAATGTTATTGTTTTCACTCTAGAGGGCATATTTTTTGACTCGCTTATCCATTATTCACCATTCTTGCAGCATTGGAAAGCTAGTTTAGTACTCTACACAGATTTGAGGTCTATTTTTTTTTCTATTTATTCATGTTTAGCATTCTCTCCTTTTCAAATAATTGGTTATTGTAATAAATGAACTGAGATAAAGTTCCATCAGGGGGGTTTCTTGCATAATAATAAGATTAGAGTGTCCATGCACTTTGATCTTCATCTTGTTTTGACGACAAATCACATGGTTTGTATCCGGTTTCCTAGTTTCTTTTGGCCACATCTTTTCTTATCTTGACACATATTAGATTCACATTGGTTCACACTTCAAGTTGAGAGTCTATGGTTATTGATCTACATTGGTTCAGATCCATCTCAGTTTGAGGGCCATGTTTTTATGGTTAATGTTCTAGAGTCTTTATGGTACTTGTTCCCATGGAAGATGTTTAGTCTCAGTTTTACATCGACATCAAGATACACAATTTCTAGATTATGTCATCATTTTATCTACTATTGCTTCACAGATTCCAGGGTTGTTCCAGTTTGTGAGCTTTCTAGTGTTTCGTGGCATCGGGCCTGCTGTTGCATTATTATGATTCCACTTTGGTTTCTTATAGATAGAAGTATCTTTCCTTGCTTGTTAGATTGTAGTTCTAGTGTTACTCAACAGTGTTCTTCCAGTGCTTCTTTGTAGCAGTCATCTCATTGTAGGGGGGTTTTGTCCCACTAGGTTTTCCTTCTCTACCTCATATTGCATTTGTACATGGGTACCTAATCAGGCCTTGTTGTCGAGACCCATTCATGATTTCTTGCATTCATCTTAGTTTTAGGTGCATGCTTTTTTTAGTCTCCCTAAGTTGCACTTATGGGGGGTGTTAGTGTAATTAATATTTAATTACACTTGCATAACTTTACTTAGGTATATTTTAATTCCTAGGTTAACTATTCTCATCCTTATCTTGTTGAGCTATCTTGTTGCTCAAGATAAGATTAGGGTTATGCATACTTTCTTTTATAAAGTAAATCATCTCATGTAATTATGAATTCTTGAATAATATTATTTGCACGTCTTTTTGCAATAGCTTTGCTTTTTTCTATTTTTCTCTTCTATGGAAGGTTTTTTGGTTTGCATGTCTAATCTTGGTTTCTAACACTTTATTCATTTATTTCATCGATATTAATTAAATGATTTATTTAATTAATATTTTTCATTTTCCTAAGGTTCCTATAGTATTTAATTTAATAATTAAATACTTTACCCTTCATCCCTTCTTCTCTAAATTAAATAAATATATCAATTTATTTAACTTTGTCATTTAGCCTTTTTGAATTTAAATCAATTTTAAATTCCCTCTTTTCTCTCTCCTTGTCACATCCTCCATAATATTCTTCTAATATGGATTAGTTTAATTAATCCATTATTAGGATGTGCACACCCTTAATTAGGATTAATGTCACATCTTCCATATTTGGCCACTTGTCTCTAATCCTTCATTAATCTTTTTAATCACCTATTTGCACAACCTTAATCTAATCATCTTTCCATCTTTGGTATGTCCTCCAAGTCAACATTTCATAAGTGCTTTTTTTTAAAGCCATGACCTCTTCCCCATGTCAATTAAAAATTCACATTTATTCATTCAATTCTCCCCTCTTCCCTGTGAAGGTTGTTGGGAAATTCTAAATCCTCTCATAAGTCACATCACTCACATGGGACAAGGACCTCCTTTATAAGGACCTTGTCTTATCCTCAAGGTACTCCCAATCATGTGAATTTAAAATTCATATTTATTGCCCCAACAACTTCTCTCTTCCCCATGATGATAAGTGATGAATTCTAAAATTCCTCACTTGTCACCATCCTTCCCACATGGGGACAATAACTTCCTTTTTGAGGAAATCTTCCCCTAATCCCAAGGTACTTGCAAGTACCTCCACCTCACATGTCCTTTTTCCACCTCCCTTCATCTTGTCCATGTTGGCTAAATCCTAGTCATTCAAATCTCTAGAGATTCATCCTCTAAAATAGAGGATTTGGTCTCATTTTGCTCATTCATGACATAGCACACATTCGAGCATAACACACATTCAAGAAATCTAGCACTCACAAGCTCAATAAATTGAACTCTCAAGAACTTCCATTCTTAGCCACCATTGTTTCATTTTGAAGCTTTCATTGCATCTGTTCCATACACCTATCCAAATACTCAAATCTCTCATTGCATTCATCATACAATCTAGATCACTTTGCATAGCATTTTGACTCATTTTCCATCAAGGAGCATACATCCAATCTACATTAAAGGGCCAACCAAAAGGATAAACTTGAACAAAGGTATAATCTTATTCTTTTATCTTTCTTTTATTTAAGTTCAACTTAGGCTAATAGTGAGGTGGTGTTGTGTTGTTTCTCCTTGATGCATTTTTGTTGTTTTGCATCTTTTAGGGTAGGAAATCACACTACACACAAACCTAAATTAAAGTAGGGGAAACTTCATGGAACAATTCGAATCACACAATCAAGATCCACAAGATATGGGAAAAATTCACGAGTGATCAAACTAGCCATTAGATTTGAAATTATTCTGGTGTCGGTTTAAGAAACTGCCACATAGTCTAGAAGTGATGACTTGCTAGAAAATGAATGAATCATTCTCAAATCTTGGAATAAGGAAAATGAACATGTCCACAATGCAAACATAGATCCACAAAGCACAATGAACAAATATGATGAAAAACTGAATCTACCAACTTGAACTAAGCAATAACTGAAACAAGAACAAACTAAAATGAAAATATTTTGGTTGATGCAAGATTGCCAAGAACTAGGGATGCTTCTACATCAGACATCTGGGGTTGAATGAAAAGTGAGTCCCTCACTTTATTGGGGCTAAGGGAAATCAATACATTCTACCTTAGCTTGAGAAATCCAAGAAGAATCTTTCACTAGTCTACCTTTCCACTTCACAAGATATTCTTTGTATTGTCTTCCTCTCATCTTCCTCCCATCTCTGGTATCCAAATTTTTTTCTATCTCATATGATTATTGTTTAGGAAACTAATTCTCCAATTCTTCTTTACTAATTTCACTGAATTCTACTTCATGGTACTAATGTAGATCTATAATGTTGAATATAGGTGATATACCCACTCCATCTAGTAACTCTACTTCATATGCATTTCCTGAATCAAATTTCTTCAAAATATTATAGGGTCCAAACTTCCTCATCTTTAGCTTATTATATGTGCCAACTAGAAATCATTCCTTCCTCAAATACACTATCACTTCATCTCCAACTTCAAACTCCTTATGTCTCCTCTTTTCATTTGCTTGCTCCTTACACTTTCGGTTCATGTCTTCCAATTGTTGTTTCACCTAAGTATGCACTTTCTTCATATGTTCCACAAATTATTTTGCTTCTACACTTCTTTTATCTTCCTTACAGATGTCTCGTAACTCTGATATACCTCTAGGATGAACTCCAATAAAAATCCCAAAAGGTGTTTTTTCAGTACTCTTGTTCATTGAATTATTGTATGCAAACTCTACTTCTGCAAGGACTAAATCCCAACTTACAATCTTCTGTCCAACCAAACATCTCAAAAAATTCCCCAAACTCCTTTACTACCTCTATCTGTCCATTAGTCTATGGGTGAAAAGTAGAACCCAACTTCAAATATGTCCTTAACTTCCTCCAAAGTGTCCTCCAAAAGTAACCAAAAAACTTTGTATCCCTGTCTGAAACAATACTCCTAGGTAATCCATGCAATCTAACCACTTCCTTGAAAAAAAAATTTACTACATGTACTGCATCTGTTGTCTTCTTACAAGGTATGAAATGTGAAATTTTAGAAAATCTATCTACCAGCACAAGTATAGAATCATTACCCCTTTGTGTTTTTGGAAATCCAAGCAAGAAATCCATGCTAATATCCTCCCAAGGTCTCTCCAGAACTGTCAAAGGCTAATACAATCCAACATTCTGACTACGTCCTTTTGCAACTTGCAAACTCTACAACTCTGCACAAATTTCCTAAAATCCTTATGAATCTGTGGCCAAAGATAATTCTCACTTACCAATGCTACTATCTTATAAATTCTAAAGTGTCCTTCCAATCCTCCACTATGTTTTTCTTTCACCAAGCTATCCCTCATTGAACTCTGGGGTACACACAACTAATTTCCTCTAAACAACATATCCTCCTAAATGAAATAATCCAACCACTGACTCCTATCCTCCAACACTGGTTCTTTACAAGCTCTCCAAGGTTCTACAAAATCTTAGTCTTCCTCATACAAGTTCTTCAATTCATCAAAACCTAATAGCTCCACTCTCATTTCTATCAATAAATTCCTTCTCCTAATCAAAGCATCAACAACTCTATTTGAATTTCCACTCCTATGTTTCAAAACAAAAGTGTAACTCTGCAAGAATTCCACCCATCTCATGTGTCTCTGATTCAACTTACCCTGACTATTCAAATATTGTAATTCTTGATGATCTGTATACAACAAAAACTCCTTAGGCAACAAGTAATGTTCCCACTTCTTCAAGGCTTGAACTATGGAATAAAAATCCTAATCATACACTGAATATCTTCTCCTAGCATCATTCAATTTCTCACTAAAATAAGCCACTGGTCTTCCTTCTTAACTTAACACTGCTTTGATTGCATTTCCACTTGCATCACAATCCACTTGAAATACCTTACTAAAGTCTAGTAAAGCCAACAAAGGCTGCTTAGTCACTTTCTATGTCAACAACTCAAAACTCTGGTTTGCTCTAGATGTCCATCTAAAATCCTTCTTATCTCCTCTCATTTTTTCTATCATCAGACTGCAAATAAAACTGAAATTCCTAATGAACTTTCAATAGAAATTAGCCAATCCATGGAGTGATCTTACCTCTCAAATGCTTTTTGGTGTAGTCCATTCAACAATTGCTCTTACTTTCTCAGGATCCATCTTCAATCCATCCACATATATCACAAATCCCAAATATACCAGTTCTTCTTTCATGAAACTACACTTAATGTTTATCAACAACTGTTCTTCTCTCAACCTCTGCAAAACTTGTCTTATATGCAACAAATTTTCTTCTCTAGTCTTACTAAAAATAAATATTTCATCCAAATAAACAATCAAAAACTTACCAAACAACTTCTTCAATACCTCATGAAAGTACTCAGTGCATTTTTTAGTCTAAAACACATCACCAACCACTCATACAATCCTTCATTTTTCTTAAATGTTGTCTTCCACTCATCCCCTTCTCAGATTCTGATATGATGATATCCACTCTTTAAATCAATTTTTTTAAAGTATCTATCTCCACTCAAACAATCCATAATGTCATCCATCTAGGGCAAAGGAAATCTATACTTCACTGTGATCTTATTTATGGCTCCAAAGGTTGTACACATCCTCCATTCTCCATCCTTCTTAGGCGCTAATACAATAGGTACTACACAAGGACTTAGGCTTTCTCTAATCTAAACCTTCCTCAACAATTCTTGCACTTGTCTATTCAACTCTCCATTCTCTGCAGGTGTCATCTGGTGTGCTGCTTTAATAGGAAAACTAGTTCCAGGAATTAGATCCATACAATGACTAATACTCCTTACAGGTGGTAATCCATCAAGTACATTATCTAAAATGATCTCCTCATACTCTATCAACAACTCCTTTATTTCTTCTAGTTGTTCTTCTACATGCTTTTGTTGGCCCATAGTTTTCATTGCACCAAAATATCAACCTGTTAATTCCTGATACAATTTCCAGAGTTAAGGGATCCACGAGAGGCGATTAGTCCATGTCATGAATCTTGAGGGGATTGTTGACCATCTACCAACAAACTCCCCCTCAGCATTACTCGAGAGGATTCAAACCCGACACCTTTGGATCTAATACAATTTGTTGGCCCCAGTTGTCATTGCACCAAAAGATCGACCTGTTAATGTCTGATACAACTTCTAGAGTTAATAGATCCATGAGAGGTGGTTAGTCCATGTCATGAATCTCGAGGGGAGCGCTAACCATCTTCCAAAAACTTCAAGTCTTTAGTCTTCTTAGGAACCAAGGCATAGCACACATTCTCATGTCTCATTCCATCTAGAAATCTCCTTCCATCAACCAAACAAATTCTAGCATTCGTACAAACCTTAACCTTAGGAACATCCTCCAATGGAAACAAAGTCTACTTCATCCCATTAGTAACAATGGTATATGTGTTCTTTTTTCCATCATGAATAGCCTATCTATCATACTACCAAGGTATTCCCAAAAAAACATGGCATATATCCATAGGCATGATATCACACAAAACTTCATCATGATAATTTCCTATCTTCAATTTCAGCAAACATTATTCACTTACTAGTACCTTATGCTCATCTTGTGTCCATGCTATCTGATAAGGCTTCAGGTGTTTCAACCTTTCCAACTTCAATTTGGTAACCATTTCTTCATAAACCAGGTTCTTAGAACTTCCACTATCAACAATCACCTTGCAACATTTACTAGCTACCTTGCATCTAGTCCAAAACAAATTCTTTCTTTGCAATGGTTCCAAATCCAACTCACTTTAACATAATACTCTTCTATTCACCAACACTTCTGCTTCTTCCAGTTTATTAGATGATGTAGCATGATCTTCTCCAACAAAATCTATCCTTCTACTATTCTCTATCTAATTTCTTGTCTCTCCTTGATTACATTCAAATGCTCTATGTCCTTCTCCACCACATTTTTAAAAAGTTCCTCTGAATACTCTCTTCTCTTGTCCCTTATCATCTTTTCTATAATCTTCATTCTGCTAACCACCATATCCTCCTCTCTAGTAAGAGTTTCTATCATCTCTTCAGTATGAATTATCATTCTTACTAACTTCCTTATCTTTATTCTAATCTACAAAAGTTCCTCTTCCTCCTCCAGTAAAAATTCTTCCTCTCTGAAATATTCCACCTCTTCCTCTTTGTATCTACTCATGTATTTTATTTAGCTTCTCTTCTTAATTTAGGGCACATTGATATGATTCTTCCACACTAAACAACTTGATCAAACTAATCTCATCTTGTATAGATGGCTTCAAACCATTCACATATCTAGCTACTTGCTCCACTTCATCTTCTGAATGTCTGGATCTGATATTCAACTTGTAGAACTCTTCAGTATAATCTATCACACTTAACTTCTTTTTCTTCAAATTTTGCAACTTTTGGAACAAACTAATCTGATAATCTATAGGCATAAACTTTATCTTCAACTTATTCACCATCTGATCCCATGATTTTATCTTCTCCTTTCCTCTTCTTTTCCTATTTGTCTGTAAATGTTCCCACCAAAGGGATGCATGCCCTTTCAACTTTGTAGAGGTGAATTTCACCTTCTTATCTTCAGTGGTACCTTCAAAATCAAAATAATTTTCCATCTCTGTTATCCAATCAAGCAATTCATCTAAATTCGACTTACCACTATAATTCGGTGGATTGAAATGTGGTCTGGTATTTACTCTGGTTAGGGCTCTTATGAACCTCTCTTCTCCCTAATCCAAGCTAGGTTGATCTTCTCTTTCCCTTTCTTCATGTTTTCCTACCTCTTCATCACTCACATCATCAATTGGTCAACCTCTTTTCTGGGCCATTTCATCTGTATCTAATCTGGCAACAATTCCTCTCAACATCTCCATTAAAGTTGGGTTTGTGTGTTGGTGTGCAGCTTGATCAGTCCCCAAGTGGGAAATTGTTGGTATGTGGTGATTGGTCATGCTATATAATGTACACCCGACATGTATCATGCTTTTGAACCTGAAGGATATGATGAAGTTGTGCAGGTGGATACAAAAGTTTAGTGGGAGCATGCAATCGAAGAAGAAATGGACTCCTTGTTGAAAAACCAGACTTGGGATTTATGCAATTTTCCTATAGGTAAGAAGGCTTTACCAAACAAATGGGTTTATAGGATGAAAGAGGAAGATTTAGGTAAGAATAGATTTAAAGCCAGGTTAGTTATAAAAGGATTTGCACAAAAAAGGGCATTGATTTTTCTAAAATTTGTTCTCTAGTTGTTAAGATGACTTCTCTTCGTACTGTTTTAAGTATTGTGGTTGTTGAAGATTTGCATTTGGAATAGTTAGATGTGAAAGATTCCTTTCTCCATGGTGATTTGGAGGAGGAGATATATATGGAACAACCCCAAGGATTTGAGGTCAAAGGCAAGGAGAAATTGGTGTGCAGATTGAAGAAGAGTTTATATGGCTTGAAATAAGCACCTCGGCAATGGTACTTGAAATTTGATAGTTTTATGGCTAAGCAAGGCTACAACAGGTGTAATTCTAACCATTTTTTTTACTTTAAGAGGTTAGATGATCATAGCTACATTATTTTATGTCTATATGTTGATGATATGCTTGTAGCAGGGTCTAACATGGATCACATAAAAGATTTAAAATAGTAGTTAGCAAGTTCATTTGCTATGAAGGATTTGGGAGAAGCAAAGAAAATATTTGGTATGAAGATTACAAGAGATAGGAAAAATATAAAATTGTTTTTATCTTAGGCTGATTATGTTGAAAAGATGTTGCAAAGATTTCATATGGAGAAGGAAAAAGCTATCAGCACACCTTTTCCCAGTCATGTCAAATTGACTAAGGATATGTGTCCAAAGACATAAGAGGAGGAAGAAAAAATGTCCAAGGTACCATATGCTTCAATTATAGGTAGTTTAATGTATGTCTGAGGCCAAGCTAGGCCCTCGGTAGGGGTTCGGGGGTAGTAGCCCCCAAGAAAAAAAAAATTTCCATCTTTTTCACATCGTCAGCGAAAAAGGAAAAATCACCAAGAAAGAAAAAAATTGACTTTGTAAAACCCTAATTCTAGAAGCTTCTAAAAGGCTTGTTATAAGGGGTTGGTATGGGTGTTACAGTACGTACAAAAATGTGATTATTCACAAGGTTGTAATAATCTTTGTATTGGATAATAAAATCATTGGATGGTTGTGGTTTTGTGGATATAGCCCGGATTGGGTGAACCACATTAAATTCTCTATGTTGTCTTGTTTTTGCTATAATTTTTTGTGTGTTCTATTTCTCTATTTTATTGATCAAATCAGTATTTAATTGTTAGATATCTGCCTACTAACCCTAACAGTCTACATTTCCATGCACTCCATTTCCTCTAACATTTCTTCTTCTCGCCATCTTTACAGAAGTCCTGTGTAGTTGTAGGTCGGATCCTCAGTCTGCCACACCACAACAAATCTTCAACATGACTCTGCAAACTCTGACGATCTCTCACGAAACGAATCTCACTCTGATACCAATCTAGTGTAGCCACGGTAGGAGGGTCCTCAAATGGAACAATCCAAACCATTTAGCAAGAGTCACACAATAGAAGCAACAAAAAATATGGAGGAAAATGCAGATTCAAATATTCTTATTAACAAAAATTTCAATTGCAAATAGCTGACAACATCCAGGCTTATAGATTCAGCTCACAGGCCTGATACAACATGCTCAAAATTGAAATGGTCTAATATGCTCCTTAATGTGAGCAAAAATCTTATAGATTGAATCTATATTCTAACTTTGCTTCTTTCTAATGATCGATTACAATGCTTTATATCATTTATTGAGATCTATAATCATTTGCGTCAACCAAAGATCATTACAATCTGCAATGAAAGAAAATATATCATGTGCATGAATAGGTTGGCCTCAATTTTGAATTACTCCTCAATGAATGAATGAGATGAATTGTGGACCTAAATTAAGGTCGGGCACACTCTACGAAACAATTCAAATCACACTGTCAAGATCCACAAGATACAGGAAAGATCCCCAAGTGATTGAATTAGCCATTAGGTTTGAAATTATTTTGGTGTCAGTTTAAGAAAGTGTCACATAATCTGGAAGCGATAACTTGCCAGAAAATGAACTAATTGCACTTAAATCTTGGAATAAGGAAAATGAGCATGTCCACGATGAAAAACCAGATCTGCAAAGCCCGATGAGCAAATGTGACAAAACACTAAATCTTCCAACTTGAACTAAGCAAGAACTAAAACAAGAACAAACTAAAATGAAAATATTTTGGTTGATGCAAGATTGCCAAGAACCAAGGATACTCCTGCATCAAATGGACAAGCTACTAAAGGTAGTAAAAGGAAACAATCATAAGGTAAAGATTGATGTTCCAATGTATGATGGTACTTTAGATGAGGAAGCATTGTTAGATTGGATTGTAGCCTTAGACAACTTCTTTGAATGTGAGGATGTATCTGATGAGGAAAAGGTGAAGATAGCCATGACTAAATTAAACTGGCATGCATTAGTTTGATGGAATTATGAACAAGCTAAAAGGAGAAGAAAAGGTAATTCCAAAATTGTTTCATGGGATAAGATGATAGCCAAATTAAAAGGTAATTTTTTCCCAAATGATTATGCTATCCAAATTTCAAAAAAACTTCAAGATTTAAAGCAAAGAGAAATGGATTTGAAAACTTACACTAATGAGTTTTATAAGTTGAGCATAAGGGAAGGAAATATGGTTGATGAGGTTGAGAAAGTGGCCAAGTATCTTAGTGGACTAAGATTTAACATCTAGGATGAAATAATTTTGCATAATCCAAAGACAATTGAAGAATGCTATCAGATGGCTATAAGGTCAGAAGAAAAAGTGAAAAGGAGACAAGAAAAGACAACAAGAGGTAGGGGAAGAACTTCAAGGGGTAGAGGTACATTTTCTTCTTCAAGACAAACCCCTAAAAGCCAAGGTGATGCACATAAAGGATAAGAACTAGTTGTAGATTTCAAAAGTGGATTCAAGGGATTAAGATACAGATTTGGAGGTGGTAGGAATGCAAATATTTTCTCAAGAAGGTGCTACAACTATAATGAGTTTGGACATCCAGCCTACAAGTGCCTTAAAAATTTGGTGCTTCATCAACTGGTGGAGAAAGAAATAATGAAAGAAGAGCTCAAATTGTCCAAGAAGATGAAGGTGAGAGTTAAGATTCCAATAGTATATTTGTTGCTCCTAAAGTTGGAGAAAGTTTTATGCTGAGAAGAACCTTATTTCAAGCATCCAAGGAGAAGGAGATGGCTCAAAGAAGGAAATTGTTCAAGACAACCTGTAAGTGTAAAGGCAAGGCGTGTAAAATAGTGATAGATTCAGGATCTACTAATAACATAGTGTCTTGTGAAATGGTTGATAAGTTAAAGTTAGAAAGAATCCCTCTTGAAACACCATACAAGGATTCTTGGGTGAGTGATGATCAATCTATTACTGTTAATGAGAAACAACTAGTTGAGTTTTAGATTGGTGATTATAGGGACAAGGTGCTTTGTGATATTTTTCCAATGAGTTGTTGCCATTTAATCCTTGGAAGACCATGGAAATTTGATAGGCACTCAATCTATGAGGGAGAGCTAACACATATCAGATTGTGAAAGATTGTATCACTTTTATATAAACCCCATTGCAAAAGGGTGGAGAAGAACAAGACAAGGTAGCCAAAGTCATCACTTTTGGTAAGAAGGAGATTGGGAAAACTATGGAAGATAAACAAGAAGAGAAAAAGACATTTGCAACCACTTCAAGGTCAGGAGATGTGAGGACAATGAATTTGAAGGCTAATACAGTCATGAAAAGCAACAAAGAAGGTGAAAGAAAGGTGACCAAGACTGAGTCAAAGAAGGTCAAGGATGAAATCCTTGAAAAGATTGAAAAGGAGTTGAAAATGCAAGAAGGAATTGAGGTTGGGACAGTTTTTGTCCTATAGCTACTAAGGAAATGGAGAGGCATCCAAGTACTAATGATAAAGAGGCATGTAAGTCTATCAAGGAAGAGGTTGTTGAGAAAGAAAATTTGAACACAAAGATGTATGGAAAAGAAAAGGTGATTCAAGGACAAATGAATAGTTTCAAGTGTGAAACCAAAGGTAAGGAAGAAGTAGTTGAACATAAGATTGGTAAAAGTGTGTTTGCAGGTGTTAAAGCAAGTACAAGATCATTCAAAAGTGAAGGGATAGTCAGGAGACATTTATCAGGGTAGTTTGCTCTAAAGAAACAAAATTTAGGTGGTAATTTGTTTGATCACAAAGTTGGTGAAGCAAGACAACAACATATGATCTATAGGAAAAGGAAAAGAGCATTTGATGGTCAAGGTGGTGGAGTAGAAAAGTTGGAGCAATTTGTAATTTCATTTCCAAGAGACTTGGAAAAGCTTCAAGGTTGGTTGTATGGTGCAAGAGCACCAATCCACTTCATCTAAATTTGATCAAATTTGTTTTTTGATAGGTTTTCATAGGGCCTTCAGGTTTTTGGTTGAGTCAATAAGTTCTAAATTGACCATTTAGCATGTAATAGGTGTTCATCTTTCTTTAAAATGCAATGTTGTCAAAATGATGCACAAAATGCAAGAATTTGTAATTGAGGGTCTTGGATAGAATTTAGTGTGTTGAGTCTTGGATTTTGTTGAATAAGGTCTTTTTGGACAATTTAATGTTTTAGTGAGTCCTTATAGTGGTCATTAGGAGGTTTGGAGGCTTAATATGCTAAATTGGCAAAAAATGTCAATGTTGACAAGGCAAAAGATGTAAAAGTACAATTTTGAAGAAGCCCAACGGTCAGTTGGGATTTGAAATATAGTTGGTCAGTTTGAAGGGTATTTTTAGGGGGGAAATTCTTAAATATGTGCACTCCATTGATGTAAAGGGTTTTTGAAAATATTGTGAAGGAAATTCAATAAAGAGAGCCCCTATTTGCTTTAATTTATGTGTTTTTTCAAAAAATTCTATATTACCAATCATTTGTATAGTTTCGTAGTGTAGCATATCTTTCTAAAAGTTAGTGAATTCAATAGAGGAGTGAGTTACTTGAATTCTTCACTTGATTTGAGTGTTTCAAATTGTAATTGGTAAAAGTTTTCTCCATTTTACTGAAACCGGGCTGGTATACTCTATTCTTAGGGTTTGTGGCTTTAATCATGGAATAAATCCCATTCCACCTTTTGTACTCCTTGTTTCTAAGTGGAATGGGCTCATGATGTTATTTTTAGGATGGTAGAGTAAGAGGTTTTGTTGGTGTGAAGGTTTTGAGGGAAAAGTAAGGACTGTCCTGTGGTAAATTGGTGAATTTGGGTATGAAAGAGATAGGTTGCAAAAGAGTTTGAAGAAATACAATGAGTAAGGGATGAGAGATGATTTTGTGAGTTTGGGTAGGCATATTGAAGAGTATTGGAGGTGGTGTAAGTGTTGTGGGAGGTTGGAAATATAAGTTTCAATAAACCCTACCCTTAACATGTGAAAAGAGAGGGTTTCTTATTATAGAGTCTAGATGAGGGTTTGTGTTTCTAAAAATTGTTGAAATGGGACATTTTTTATATAGTGTGAAGGTCTGAGAGGGTATTCATATTTGGTTGCAAGATTTAGAGGAACTTTCTTTGAAAAAGTGACCTAATTGATCTACTAGGATAGTGTAGTTACATGAGTTTGAATGAGTTGTTCCAAGGTGACCCATGGAGATTTTTGGTTATGTTTGAGCATGGGCTAAAGGGTGTTTGAAGGTGTCAGGGGTTTGATTGTTGTGAGATTCCTTGTGAGGAAAAAGTTGAAAAAATTGGGTCTACAGACCTACTAATGAAAAGGGAAGAGCTTGTGTGAAAAGAGTGTTTTGTTAGAGTTTGTGAATATGTTTGTTGTTGGAAACCACTTGAATTGTGTTGGTTTAGATCAAAGGAATCAAGCTCCGCATCACTTTCATTCCTTGCATGTTCCTTTTTGGCTCTTTTCCTTTCGAAGTTGTGTGCTCTTAGTTTTATTTTTAATTTATTATATTCTTTTCATATATGTCTCTATTATATATTTCTTCTTATTATTCTTTAAAACTAATACCATAGTCTACTTTATTTTATTTTATTTATAAGTTTTATTTTTAAGTTATCACATTCTTATCATACTTATCACTAATATTTATTTCTTTTTAATTCTATAAAACTAATACCAGAGTCTTCTTTATTTTTTATTTATTTAATTTATTTTTTATATTGTCTTGTTTTCTATTATATTGTGTGGACTCAATTTTTAATTTATTATATTCTTATCATATATGTCATTATTATATATTTCATTTTATAAAACTAATACCATATTCTACTTTAATTTTATTTTTCATTTTAACTTGAATTTTTATTTTGGTCTCCTTAATTAGATCTATTTAGTCCTTTTTAATCATTTTTGGTTTGCATTTATATGCATATACATTGGCTCTCATTTATTTGCATATCATTTCGTACCTATTTATTATTTAAATTTTTATTTGCACCTTCTTTATTATTTTGGTTCTTTCTTTGTTTCTTGGCTTCACTTCTTTCTTTTGCTTTCCAGTGTTAGCTTATCTCCTTTCATTTCTTTGCTTTTCATTCTTGACAATTTTCTTTCTCTCTTTATTTTTTTTCTTTAAATTACATAGTATATCTTAATTGCATTTTTTTACTTGTTATTTCTTGCACATTCCAAGAGCCTCTTTCTTCTTTTTTCTTTTTTTTTGCTTCCTTGTATGTTCTAGCTCTTTTAAAAGTTTATTTTTCTTAGCTCTTTGCTCCTTGTCTTAATATCATTTTCTACCTATTCTTAACATTTATGTCATAGTTTAATTTTAATTTAATTTTGTAATTAAACTATAACATAAATGTTAGGTTGTAATTTTTAATTTTTAATTTCTTTTATTCTTTTAATTGTATAGCTTATTTATAAATTTTAAATTTTTAACCTTTGTATTAGTATTTTGCCAATAGTCTTTAATTTAATTAAGTTGGATTTTCTTTTTTTCTCTCTTTTCTTATCTAATTTCATTTCTTTCCTTTTTATTCTCCCCTTTCTCTTATATTGTGTTATTTTTTGGGTCTTGTTTTTTCTTCCTTTTAATTGGTTTCATTATTTTATGGCTTCTTTGTCTCCCTAGTTTTCATTATCTATTTTATTATTTTTAAATCTTATTTGGTTATTGTGTAGCTTTCCCTTCTCCTCCTATCTTTTCCCCCTCTGGTTTTCCTATTTATGTTGTTCTTGGTCTACAACTAACTACTTTTCTCCTTGAGATCTTCATCTAGATGATGGATCATGAAGTGTAATCTGAAACGTTGATGCAAAAACTCTTACACAATCTAATCCAGAAACGTATACAAGATTAATTGATATGGATTGTCAAATTTTGATATCATTAATGTTTGTCAATGAAATACTTGAGCAAATATTTCAACCAAGAAGGCATAGAAGTTTCAGGTTCAAACAATAATTTTGCTTATTTAGGCTACAACAAACTAACCAAGGCTGCTCTAGATTTCACCAATCTCAATGTTTGGGTGCTTTCTTTCTTAGCATCAAAAGTTATATTCAAAATTTCCCTTATGGGAATACTAGTTTATCCCATGCATGCAAAAATATACATGTAGACTTATGTTTGTACCATTTACACATTCAGGAAATCAGCCTATCAATCTTCTAGATCAACCCAAGTAAGGTTTGGTGAGTCTCAATCTTATATTCATAAAATTATTCCTATCGAACGAGGTTGGATTCACACAAAATAAAAAAAAACATACATAAACAATTCTCTAAAAGAATTTGAATAATCCCCTTTGTACTATCAACCCATTTGATAACAAGCATAATAAATATACAAAAGAAATACATAATATAGGGAATGCAAGCCCTCCCATAGGATCATTATTCAATCTTTTACAAAGAATTTTTTTTACAAACAACACAGTCATATGAAATAATTTTCATAAGCCTTGTTAAGGCTTAGCATATTCATGCATATTAGAAATGATGGTTGAGCCCTATAAGGCTTTCAAGCCTCAACCTAACTCTACTCACAACCGTAAAGGCTTAAAAATCATTATGTTTTTCAAACTAGCAAGTCTTAGGTCATGCAAATTCCACATAGTGGGTTGAAAAACTTAATACATTCGTCTCAAGGACGATACATATCACAAACAATGACTTCTCATTATGTTTTACTATTGGTTCTCTAAATCAATAGACCAAATGAATCCTAAAGACTAGCCAATTTCTTATGTTCAGATTCAAAGGTTGATTTGGCCAACTAACAGGAAATGGAATTAACACACATTTCCCCTACGCTTCAGGCTCTGTAGGACCTAGGGGGTGACCCTTTAGCAACATATAAAGATCTAGACATAAAATTAACAAGATATTTCTTAACAAATAATGTTCTCACAAAATTATGTTGAGAAACATAAAATATCACTCAACATTGGCAAGACATTGAGTGAATTTCATAAACTAGTGTGGAGAACATGACACACATAACTCAGAATACAAAATTGAAATTGTTTTTGATTTAAAGAATTGGGAACATACTAAAAACAATAGATGCATGAAAATTCAACTAGTGCCAATAAGAGGGCTATGGAGTTATATAACTAGCATTTCATCTTACAATGTTGAACATATTTTGAAGATCTTTGCAAATGTTATCATATTATGACAACAAGACTACTAAAGCTTTATCTGGTAACCATTCTTACAAATCCACCTGAAACACAACAATCCTGTCACATTTGTAGAAGCAATTCAACTATCCCTTGAATAATAGGCAATAATAAATGTAGTTGTCATTTATTAAAGCAATTACATCATCCACATAATAGAAGGAAACAACTATTGCAACTCAAATGTAGCAAATGTGCATGAAAAGACTCAGATAATTTTCATTATTGAATTTAAAAGAGCATTACATCTCAGTAATGGAGACAATTATTAGATAAAATATAAACATAAAAGCATAATCTAGAACACACACTTCAGATTTAATGACTAAATTACAATTCTCCATAGCTTTACAATTCTACCTAGAGATTTTTCTTGACTTGTAGAGCTATTAGAAAATGGAACCCCTTACAATGAGAAGAGAATGAGAATAAGAAGAAACAAAAGGAGCCAAAAAATCAATTTGATGGTGCTATCTAGAAGTTTCATCCACCCTTAATTAGCAACAAGAAAAGCCTCTCTCATCTCTCCTCTCCTTTGCAACAAATTTTTTTTTGCCTCTCAATCTGTTTGCATTCACCTTTTTTCTAAATCAAAAAATTTGCACGTGGAAATTCTCTCCATTTTACCCTTGGAAGTGAAAAATGTACCTGCCTACCCATGAAAGCTTTCATTTCTCTATTTGTTATGGTGCACTTATATTTTGCATATTCGCTTTACCATAGTGAATATTTAATTCACTTGTCTCTCCAGACGAAAGAAAATATTTCCTGTGCTCTTTTACGTGCATCACTTTTATCTCCCAACAATATAAAATATTCAACATAGTGAATATTTTACTCACTGTATAAATTTATCCCCTATGTGCACTTTACATTGCATCCCATTTAAAAAAAAATTTCCTAGGTAAATAAAACATTTACCCACAACATTTTACATTTACATTTTCAAATGTTTGCTCACCATTTAAAACAAACTTTAATCAGGCCCCTTTAAATATTCCACTTTATTCAATTATCATGCCCTTGTTCACGTGGAAATGTTTAAACTCCATTGGCCACTATGCTCACTAGTGAAATATTTTCCCATAAATATTCCATTTAAAATGCAAATATTTAAATGTTACATTGTGCAACATTTAATTCACTTTACATTTTAAGTTTTACCTTTACACATTAAAGGCTCTTGAACATTATATCGATCCATCCAAATTTGAATATTCCACCTTTGAAGTCACTCTGCCAGGCCCACTTTAATCCTTTAAATGCTTTCTTTTTAAAAAAAATTCATCGGGCCTTGTTTTCAATTTGAAATATTTCCAATTTTAGAGAAAATGAAAGCTTTTAAGAAATGAACCATCGGCCCCTTTAAAATTCTCAACCCATGCATATGAAAACACACCCACTCAATGAATGCTTTGCCCAAACCCACATGCCACGTGGCATGATTTTTCCAGTCCTGCAGGAATTAACCAGTGGGCATCACTTTAAACCTTTAAATGCTTTCTTTTTTTAAAAATTTCATCAGGGCTTGTTTTCAATTTGAAATATTTCGCCTTTTAGAGAAAATGAAAGCTTTTAAGAAATGAACCCTCGACCCCTTTAAAATTCTCAACCCATGCATATGAAAACACACCCACTCAATGAATGCTTTGCCCAAACCCACATGCCATGTGGCACAATTTTTCTAGTCCCACAGGAATTAACCGGTGGGCATCTTGTTTGGGTGAGCTAGTAGGGAGTGGCTTGGATTTGGCTACATTTTTCATCAACATCATGAGTCCTTGATCTCTTTAGTCTCTGTTTTGTGCCCTAATCCTTCACCAGAGCTCCTCTATTTCTCATGCATTCATGGCGACAATGCCCCAACACAAATATTTTTCCAACAAGCTCAGGCTACTGCACTTTGACATTTTCTCAAACTAATCCTCTTCAAATCATGCGTTGGCCACCTTGCTTCAAGTTTTGATTTTTTTTTTACTGTAGGAACACATTGCAAATATCCCATGCGTGAAGCCTCTGATTGATGATCATGCCTTATTCTAGTGCCAAACATGTCCAAGGTACTTAAAAAATCCTCACTCTCCTTGCATGGTATCACCCCAGACCAAATTATGCCTTATATATGTTCGCATCTCCATGTCTACCAATCACATTTGCTCAAAGGTTTCTAAAACATTTTCAACACATTCTTTTTGTGCACATTCAACAATCATGAGACTCCTTGAGACCATGTTGAAAGAGGCAATTTTTCAAACAAGATGCGCGCCCCTTTGCATCTGCAGATTGCATTTGCTTAAAGGTTTCTAAGACTCTTCATTAAATCCATCATTTCCCTCAAAGTTGACTTGAATGAAGTTTTTTAATGTTTTCTTTGCTTCAAGCCAGTGCTTCATCCATGCGCAATCCCTGCAATAAAGTGGTGTTCCATGTCAACACTTTTGACAAAAGTATTTCACATTCCATTGGCATGGCTGCCCTATGCATTTTCTTGGAAGTTTCAAAGGCCTTTCAACAAATTCATTGTATGCATATGGTGGCACGTGGTATGAATTCCCTCTCTGGCACGATGGTTCGTTGCAGCTACAAACATTTCCCTATCATTTACATGGTGATGACCACTCTACTCCTATGCATTAGTTGGTCTCTCCTTGTATTCTATTCTAGCCACCTCAAATGGAATTCTATGATATAGCATTTATCTTGGGACAAGCCAAAAAACATGTAGCTTCTTCTTTGTTACCAGCTCTAGACCCATATCTTCCTTGGGAAGTTGGTGGTCTGGGTACCGATTTCTTAGTTATTGTCACATTCATTTTGTGACCTCTCATTACATAATCATTGTAAAAATCTTTAGTAGAATGTGAATTTAGATGGATCCTCATATGATGGGATGGCGTCACCCTTACTGTTACCTTGGTCATCTCTATAGACTTTAATGTTCCATGGCCATAGTTTTCTTTTTGTTTTAAATCACTCCACTCACTGTACAATTTGCTCAAACATTTTCTAGAGTTGTCGTAGCAAATCCATTTTTGCACCATTTAAGCACTTATCTCATTTTATGAGAGAATATTTCATTGAGGATTTACATTAAACATTTTTGTTGTATGTCTACGCCTCTTCATAATCAAGAGTCCTGAACAATATTAGTCTGTATAGTTAATTCTCCTTTTCAGTACCACATAGCTAATCAAGCAACCCCACAAAATAAAATAGAGTTGTAACTTTTATATCATGATTACTCAAGTAAAATGCCTCCTCTCCCCCTTTTCATTTCTCTTGCAATCCTAGCAGACTCAATAATATCTTGTTGATGCCTTTAAGATTTATGAATAATTCCCTTTTCATAATTTATGATAAACCATACTCATGCTAAGACTGTGAGTATTGAAACTTTTCCTTATACACCATGATTCTCAAGGTTTGAAGAGAACTTAGTGCACTTGATGCCCATGAAATGCTTTTTTGATGATAGATTCAAACCAACTAACAGAACAATGCTATGAAATTCATTCCTTTCATAACCAAAATGTCCCTCAATAAACTGCAATGCAACACTTATAACTGATAGAGCACGTCGGGTCCCCATGCGGACCCGACTAAAAAAAAATCATTTTCAAACAACTTTTATGCTTAATTGACTCAAAACTAATTTTTGAATGAATCTGGCATGGAAATTCAAACTGGGTTGCCATTGAAATATGCTTTCTGGCCTTTTTGCAAAATGGTGAAAACTAGCGAAGTTGGCTTTGGAATCGACCTGGGAAACTGGTCAAACAACCTCTTGGACCTTATGAAAACTTGCAGGCATGTAGAAATTTGGTCCAAGAATGGAGTGCAACAAATGGCTCAAAAAAATGAGTTACGAGGTGAAAGTTATTCACTATCAAAATTTGCTCAGTTGAACTTTCTGCAACAGCTTGTTTAGAACCAATTAAAACTGACCAAATCACCTCTTCGCAAAAATATCAAATCAGCTTCTACTAGACATAGTAGATCATTTTGGTACAGTGAGAACATGTGCAAGAGGGCTTATCTCGACTCATCATTCATCAAAAGTTATTGAAGGTCAAAGTTGACCTCACTGAAAGCTTTCAGAAAATGCAGGTGCAAAACACGAGAAATTGCATTTGGTTTTGACCTGGTAAAAATAGAAAATCAGCTCATGAGACTCTGAAACTTGACATGAGAGTTCATGAATGCATGGAGAATGGAGAAAAAACAATCATTTTGACATGACAATCATCTGGTTGCAAAATGCAAGATCGAATAGGAAGCAACTTTGCAAAACTAAAAATTTGCAAACAACAGAAAAGTGCCAAAACCCTCTACCTTCATTTTCAAAACCCTGTCAAAACTCATCATAGGAAGCTGAAAATTGACATGCACACTCACATATGTCACATGAGTGGTTTTGAAACAAAAATTTGCACCAAAATCAATATGATTCAAATTACTACCCTCCAAAGTGGGTCACTTGGGCAGATTTCTCAAGTGCATTTCTAAAAGTGTGGAGGGAAATTTTTGAAATAGGCACTTCAAATTTTCAAAATTTGAGAGTGCCATCAGTGGCTCCAACTAGGGATGTATACCCCCCTATGGGCATAGGAAGAATCCAGATCTTTGGGGAGTAGACCAAATACTGAGTCTACTGAGTTTCCACAAACTGCACCTTTATTCAACCTTCTTTTCAACTTCATCTGGTGACACCCAGGCCACCAAATGAAAAAGGGGATCAATATTTACCTCTATCAAACACAATTATGTAAAAAGAGTTGATCTACCTTAAATCATGCTTTCCTCTATCAAACCACAACAACATAGGTAACTGTACTTTTGCAAACACAAGCCTCAGGTTGCTTTCATGCAAGAGGGAACTTTCTCTCTATTCAAATTTGTTGTCAAGTGGTAACCAAATTACATATGCCACATCACTATCCATCTCTTCATTTTCTGATTTTGTATCAAGTGGCAACATTTGAGGATAGGAATCAAGACCACATGAAAACATGATCTTATCACATTCACTAACCCCCTCGTAATGATCATGCTTAGAGGAGATATCATGGCTGAAAGATAATATGCAATCCTCTTGTGTGTTGAGAAAATATTGCTCAAACATTTGCAACCCCTTCAACTGAACTACATCACAAATTGGTTTGTCTTCATCCATAAACCATAACCCAAACACATTGTCATGTGTTTTGAGATTCTAAAAATTAGATTTATCAGCACCAAAAGTACCTTCATCTTCATTCAAATCATGACATTCAACAAAAACATCAACATCTAATGCATAAGCAATGTTTTCTATCTCAGGCTCACACATGATGTCAAATTCATTCTTGAGATCACTATGCAATTCCATATGAAACATTTCAAATGAAGATTCAGACAATTCAGAATTCAACCCTGAGCTAGAAATTTCACATTGATTTTTCATAACATGTTCAATACTTGAATCATTTGGAATGCTATCCCTTTCAAGATCAACAAGGTCAGCAAAGAAAATTTCATGTGCACTAGAAATATCATGTGCACTTTCAGCTGATAGGCATATTGATCTATGTGCCAAAGACTCACTGTTATCTGAAAATTGTTCATTGGCAAGAGAGTTAGACTTTTCATTTTCTTTCACATTAAAGCATTCCTCATTCAAAACAAACATGTCCACTTGCATACCATGAAGACAAGAGAGATCCTCAAAGAAAGATCCATATTGAATCTCATATTGACTGACCTCACATTCATTATCATTTGCATCATATGGCTACTTCACAAATTGGTCAAAAGGTTTTGCAATGTCAACATAATCTGAAAGGCCATCAAATTGTTTAACATTATCAATGGGTAACAAGGTTGATCCTAGATACATGTGATTGTCATAATGCATAACTTGATCATTCATAATTGAATTCGTTCCTTCATCAATGTGTATATTATCATCCTTCTCATGTATAACTAACATTCCCATCTCTACTTCATATAAAAAATCACGAACAACAAAGACATAAGTAGGTTCATCAACATCTTCATCTCTTCCAGCACTATGTTCATGATCAACAATTTGAACACACATATGCCTGTCTTCAAATTCTTTATCATTAATAGAAGTAACATGCTCCATTGATGTCAAATCCAAATTACATTCTGATTTTGCATCAAATGCAATTGGATCATTCACTTGTGGACAAGTGATTTCATGAGCATTCATGTCATTACAATCTTCATGTGAAGAAAGTACCTCTATATCATCCTTATAGGAGAATTCATAATTAGTAGAAGAGCAATTAGTTTGACTTTCATCATCATCCTCATCAAAAGAAGTCTCATCACTACATAAACCATGCTCAAATTCTTCGAAGTGAGTGCTTGAACTTCTATCTTCAATGTCTTGATCACTGATTTGTGATGAGATGTCAACAACAATTGCATTATATTTGTTGACAAAAACATGACATGGAATGACATCTTGCATCTCTTTTACTTCTTCATCACACAAGATATTGCAAGAAAAATTTTCATGCATATCTATTTTCTCATCATACCATGTATCTTCATCTTCATCACTACCTCAAGGATCTGCACATGTGCTGATTTTGAGTTGATTACAGTCAACATCCTCATTCATACAACACAAATATTCATTTTTTGATACAATCTTTTCAATCTTGTGTATCATTTTCTGATTTTCTTCAATAAGATAGTTACTATCTTTATTTTGAGATACCACATTTTGTACATAAGTAAGTCGGGCTCTCTCAATAACCTTTATCCAATCAAGTACTTGATTCAAACTGAGGCTTGAACCCCTTTGGAAAAGTACTCAGCCCGGACTCATAGATTTCACAAAACATATCAATGCACATTGAATCCTTAGGTCTGAAATTTACGGGGACTTTCCACAAGGAATCCAAAAATCTTGAGAATAGATCATGTGTTGATTCTCCTTTGTGTCTCTTCATTTTAGACAATCCTTGAACAAGAGATGTTTGATCGACATTAATCAAATTATGATGACATTTAACATGGAACTCATTATGATCTATAGATTGCGATGATGGAGAAATCAGAGCAGCAGCATTACCATCTTGACAAGCACTTCTATTATTTGATCCATGACTTCTATCTGCATGAGGTGTACTAGGATGACCAACTCACAACCCTATGTCCTTTCATCATTGAGTATCTCAAATTGTTCTCAATGTTAATGGAAATTTGATATGCTTGGTGCAATCTTATGGGCTCCTTGTCTCTTAATAAGAACTTCATATTTTTGTCAAATGATCCTAAGTACACGACCAAACATTTAGCATCATTTGGTCTTCTTCAGGAATCTCTCTTATGATCTTTGAAAACTTTAGATTAAAAAATGGGACTAACTCATATTTTCCTTTCTCCATGTTCATGAACTTTTTCCTTATCAAAACAGGGTCAATCCTTTCACCAAATTTCTCCATAAAAACTACCTTAAACTCTTCCCATGAATGAATGGAGGAATTTGGTAGATAGGAGAACTAATCCCTTCCATCTCCTCTTAAGGACTGAACAAATAGTCTCATGATCACATCCTTGTGATCTATCTCATAGTCGTCCATCACATTGTTGAATTCTTGCAGATGTTTATTTGTTGATTCAACCTTATCACAAATGAATCTTGGTAACTTATTTATGAATTTAGTTGGAATGTCATTTGGGTAACCACTAATGCCATTGAAATTGATGGCTTTGTACCTTCCAGTGCTGAAAATTCTTTAACAATCTATCTAGTACTGATCACAAATCATGGTTGCACTAGGAACCATACTAGGATGCATATATTGAAGCATTTTGACATGCCTCTTTCAAATTTCACATATCAACTCTTAAATTTTTCATTCCTTGCCCTATTTATATCTTTCATCATGATCTCAAAATACCACAATGCATAATTCAAATGCATCTAAGCCTAAGATCTATTTAGTGGGAAAATTTCAATAACAAGCATACTTTAAGCATAATACAAAAGTTGCAAATTACAATTCAGAAGTATGCAAACTTAATTCTACTGTCCTTTCCCTTTGTTAGTGCTAATCACTCAATAGGGAACCAAATTTTTTCCTAAGATGTTCAAATATGGTTTTCATACACACATTTCTTGAAAACCAAAGGTAAAGAATACGTGGAAATGTTGCAACTGCTGCAAATTGTTTTTAAAAATATTGTAGATCTAGAAATTTTCTTCAAATCTTCAACAGGTTCTTCTAACAGAGTCACCACCTCTCTTCATAGAGGACTGAACTTCAAACAGTATGAATCTCTTTCACATATAAATTTATTTTTGAGTTCCTTTCACCAACAAAGCTCCACAGATAATAAAAATTTCAGGTTCACCGCAACAAATTTTTTCTCCAGGTTTGAATTCCTTCAATATTTGAACCACATGTTTAGAATGGAAAATAACTAACTCTATGAAAATGATATGACTCTGTTTCTAAAAGATCTACGTCTAGGTCTAATGAGAATTGTGCCCAGTAGAGTCGCCATTCTGTTGGTTCTCCAAATCAACAGACCAAATGAATCCCAAAGACTAGCCAATTTCTTATGCTCAAATTCAAAGGTGGATTTTTCCAAATGACATGAAATGGAATTAACACACATTTCCCCTACACTTCAGGCTTTGTAGGACCTAGGGGGTGACCCTTTAGCAACATCTAAAGATCTAGACATACAATTAACATGATATTGCCTAAAATAGATAATGTTCTCACATAATTATGTTGAGAAACATAAAATATCACTCAACATTGATAAGACATTGAGTGAATTTTAGAAACTAGCATGGAGAACATGACACACATAACTCAAAATACAAAATTGAAATGGTTTTTGATTTAAAGAATTGAGACCAAACTAAAAACAATAGATGCATGAAAATTCAACTAGTGCCAATAAGAGGGCTATGGAGTCATATAACCAACATTTCATCTTACAATGTTGAACATATTCTAAAGATATTTTCAAATGTTATCATATTATGACAACAAGACTACTGAAGCTTTATTTGGTAACCATTCTTACAAATCCACCTGAAACACAACACTCCTGTCACATTTGTTGAAGAAATTACACTATCCCCTGAATAATAGGCAATAATAAATGCAGTTGTCATTCATTAAAGCAATTACATCATTCACATAGCAAAAAGAAAAAAACTATTGTAACTCAAATGCAACAAATGTGCATGAAAAGACTTAGATAATTTTCATTATTGAATTTCAAAGAGCATTACATCTCAGCAATGGAGACAATTATCAAATAAAATATAAACATGAAAGCATAATTTAGAACACACACTTCAGATTTAATGACTCAATTACAATTTTCCCTAGCTTTACAATTCTACCCAGAGCTTTCAGAAAATGGAACCCCTTACAATGAGAAGAGAATGAGAATAAGAAGAAACAAAAGGAGCTAAAAAATCAATCTAATCATGCCATCAGGAAGTTTCATCCACTATTAATCAACAACAAGCAAAGCCTCTCTCATCTCTCCTCTCCTTTACAACAACCAATTTTTTGCCTCTCAATCTGTTTGCATTCACATTTGTTCTAAAACAAAAAAAATTCCCATTGGAAATTCTCTCCATTTTACCCCTAGAAGTGAAAAATGTCTCTGCCTGCCCGTGAAAGCTTTCATTTCTCTATTTTTTATGTTGCACTTATATTTTTTGTATTCACTTTACCATAGTGAATTTTTAATTCACTTGTCTCTCCAGGCAAAATAAAAATATTGCCCATGCTCTTTCACGTGCATCACTTTTATCTCCTACCAATATAAAATATTCAACATAGTGAATATTTTACTCACTATATAAATTTATCTCCTCTGTGCACTTTACATTGCATCCCATTTAAAAATATTTTTCCTAAGTAAATAAAACATTTACCCACAACACTTTACATTTATATTTTCAAATTTTTGCTCACCATTTAAAACAAACATTAATCAAGCCCCTTTAAATATTCCACTTTATTCAATTATCATGCCCTTGTTCATGTGGAAATGTTTAAACTCCATTAGCCACTATGCTCACCAGTGAAATATCTACCTAGAAATATTCCATTTAAAATGAAAACATTTAAATTTTACATTGTGCAACATTTAATTCACTTTACCTTTTAAGTTTTACCTTTACACATTAAAGGCTCTTGAACATTATATCGGGCCATCCAAATTTGAATATTCCACCTTTGAAGGCACTCTATCGGGCCCTCTTTAAACCTTTAAATGCTTTTTTTTTTTTAAATTTCATCAGGCCTTGTTTTCACTTTGAAATATTTCAATTTTTAGAGAAAATGAAAGATTTTAGGAAATGAACCATTGACCCCTTTAAAATTATCAACCCGTGCATATGAAAAAAAACCCTCTCAATGAAGGCTTTGCCTAGACCCACATGCCACGTGGCATGATCTCACTAGTCTCGTGGGAATTAACTGGTGGGCATCTTGTTTGGGCAAGCCAATGGAGAGTGGCTTGGATTTGGTTGCATTTTGCATCAACATTCTAAGTTGTTGATCTCTTTAGTCTCTTTTTTGTTCCCTAATCCTTCACTAGAGCTCCTCTATTTCTCGTGCATTCATGGTGGTAATGCCCCAACACAAATATTTTTCCAACATGCTCGAGCTACTGCACTTCGACATTTTCTCAAACTAACCCTCTTCAAATCATGCCTTGGTCATCTTGCTTCAAGTTTTGATTTTTTTTTAGTGTACGCACACATTGCAAATATCCCATGTGTGAAGCCTCTGATGGATGATCATGCCTTATTCCAACACCAAACATGTCCAAGGTACTTAAAAAATCCTGACACTCCTTGCACGGTGGCCCCCTAGACCAAATTTTTCCTTATATATGCTAGCATCTCCATGTCTACCAATCACATTTTCTCAAAGGTTTCTAAAAAAATTTCAACACGTTCATTTTGTGCACATTCAACAATCATGAGACTCCTTGAGACCATATTGAAAGAGGTAATTTCTCAAACAAGATGTGCACCCCTTTGCATCTACAGATTGCATTTGCTTAAAGGTTTCTAAGACTCTTGATTGAATCCATCGTTTCCCTCACAGTTGGCTCAAATGGAGTTTTTTTATGTTTCTTTTGCTTCAAGCCAGCGCTTCATCCATATGTAGTCCTTGCTCATAGTGCATTTTGTGCATATCTTGCAATGAAGTGGCATTCCATGTCAACACTTTTGACAAAAGTATTATGCATTACATTGGTGTGGCTACCCTATGCATTTGCTTGGAAATTTCAAAGGCCTTTCAACAAATGCATTGTATGCATATGTTGGCATGTGGTATGAATTCCCTCTCTTTGACGTGGTGGTTTGTTACAGCTACAAAAATTTCCCTATCATTTACATGGTGGCGACCTCTCTGCTCTTGCACATTAGCTGGTCACTCCTTGGCTTCTATTCTGGCCACCTCAAATGGCATTCTATGATATAGCATTTATCTTGGTACAAGCCAAACAAGTTATAGCTTCTCCTCTATTACCAGCTCCAAAGCCATATCTTCCTTGGGAAGTTAGTGGTTTGGGTACAAATTTCTCAGTTATTATCACATTCATTTTGTGACCTCTCATTACATAATCATTGTAAAAACCTCTAGTAGAATGTGCATTTAGATGGATCCTCATATGTTAGGACAGTGTCACCCTTACTAAATAACCTTGGTCATCTCTGTAGAATTTAATGTTCCATGGCCACAAATTTTTTTTTTTTTTTTAAATCACTCCACTCACTGTACAATTTGCTTAGACCTTTTCTAGAATTGTCGTAGCAAATCCATTTTTGCACCATTTAAGCACTTATCTCATTTTATGAGAGGATATTTCATTGAGGCTTTACATCAGACATTTTTGTTGTATGTTTATGCCTCTTCATAATTAGGAGACTTAAAGAATATTAGCCTGTATAGTTAATTCTCCTTTTTAGTACCACGTAGCTAATCAAGCAACTCCACAAAATCAAATAGTATTGTAACTTTTACCCCATGATTGTTTAAGTAAAACATCTCCTCTCCTCATTTTCATTTCTCTTAGAATCCTAGCATACTCAATATGATCTTGTTGATTCCTTTAGGATTTATGAATAATGCCCTTTTCATAATTTATGATAAACCATACTCATGCCAAGACTACGAGTATTGAAACTTTTCCTTATACACCATGATTCTTGAGGTTTGAAGAGAACTTAGTGCACTTGATGCCCATGAAATTCTTTGTTGATGATAGATGACAACCAATTAACAAAACAATGCTATGAAATTCATGCCTTTCATAACCAAAATGTCCCTCAACAAATTGCAATGCAACACTTATAATTGGTAGAGCACGTTGGGTCCCCATGTGGACCCAGCTAAAAAAAAATTCCTTTTCAAACAACTTTTATTCTCAATTGACTTAACATTGCTTTTTGAATGAATCTGGCATGAAAATTCAAACTGGGTTGCCATTAAAATCTACTTTCTGGCCTTTTCGTAAAATGGTGAAAACTAGCCAAGTTGGCTCTGGAATTGACCTGGGAAGCTAGTCAACCAACCTCCTAGAGCTTATGAAAAATTACAGGAATGTAGAAATTCAGTCCAAGAATGGAGTGCAACAAACGGCTTGGAAAAATGAGTCACGAGGTGAAAGTTATTCACTATCAAAGTTGCTCAATTGAACTTTCTACAACAACAGCCTGTTCAAAACCAATTAAAACTGACCAAATCACCTCTTCGCAAAAATATCAAATCAACTCCTAGCGAGCTGCCACTGGACATTGTAGATCATTTGGGTATAGTGAGCACATGTGAAAGAGGGCTTAGCTTGAATCACAATTCATCAAAATTTATTGAAGTTCAAAGTTGACCTCACTAAAAGCTTTCAGAAAATGCAGGTGCAAAACAAGATAAATTGCATTTGGTTTTGACCTAGTAAAAATATCAAATCAGCTCATGAGACTCTGAAACTTGATATGGGAGTTCAAGAATGCATGGAGAATGGAGAACAACAAATTTTTTGACATGAAAACCATCTAGTTGCAAAATGTAAGCTTGAATAGGAAGCAACTTTGCAAAACTAAAAATTGCAAACAGCAGAAAAGTGCTAAAACCCTCTAGCTTAGCTTTTCAAAACCTTGTCAAAAATCATCGTAGGAAGCTAAAAATTGGCATGCATGCTCACATAGGTCACATGATTGGTCTTGCAAATGGTTTTTGCACCAAAATCAACAAGCTTCAAATTATAACCCTCCAAAGTGGGTCACTTAGGCATATTTTTGAAGTGCACTTCTAAAAGTGCAGAGGCAAAATTTTGAAATGGGCACTTCAAATTTTCAAAATTTGAGAGTGCCATCATGTATTATAAAAAAATTTGTGGAAATGGAAGGATTACTTATAGCTTGATTTAGTTTTAGCAATAAAGCTAAGTCTATGCCAAAAAAGGAGATAGATTTAACTCCAAATCGAACTTTAGTGATGTTTTCCTTAGATTTTTCCTATCTCAAGCTCATTCTTTGCTTTTTCCTTTCAAATCACAAATTTCTTCTCCCTCTCTACTTTTTTTCTCAGTTATCTCTCATAAAAATCAAAACAACACACTATCTTTGCATGTTTCTTGGCGATGGTGCTATTGCCATGCTACCGACCACTTTTGGGTTTGAATATTGTCAGTAAGATTGTGGGAGTCCATGTCCTTAGAGGATTTCCTTGTGATTTCTCATTCATTTCAAATAGCCTGATTTAGAACATATTAGTCATCAATTTTGAATTTGATATGAATTTGAATATGTGTACGTATATATGTATGTATGTATATATATAATATATATACATATATTTATATATCTACATGTATTTAAATGATTTTATTCATATTTACCTTGTTTCCAAATAATATATATATATATATGTATGTATGTATTTGCATTTATTTACATACATGTATATATATATATATATACAGTCTTATGAAAATTATTTGTTTGGAAGGGCTTATATGTTTCATATATTATCATTTAATAAAAGGAACTTTAATTCTATCTCAAGCATCCATATATATAAACTAAAAGGAATTTTATTTTCACTTAATTTTCACATAATGAGATCTCTTATCCTTTTTTATTTGTTCTTTTCAATAATTACATTCATTTTCTTCAAAACACAGAGTTTTAGTAGAAAATTTTAATCTACAAGCCATTCATTTCAATAACTAAAACAATTCAAGTCATGAAATTACATTCTTCTTTATATGCAAATAGTTCAAATGAAAATCATCATGCCATTTGTGGTGTGTGCACCCAGATTCCAACTAGGTTACCATTCGATCCAACTAAACAATCCTACTTCAACTGTGTTCTCATCCTTCAAACTCTCACCCTGCAACTGCACACACTTGCACTTGCAAATTTATTAGTAATGTTAAATTCTTGGTAACATATAAAATAATTTCCAAAAGTTTGCAAAGTCAACATTAGTCAACTTCTTTCATTCAATTTTCAAAAATTCCAAAATATCCATTTCATATTTATTGAATTTCTTCAATAATTCAATTTACCCTATTATAATAAATATGTAATAAAATTGGGTTATGACATCCTTCCCTTCTTGGAAGAGACATCGTCCCAATGTCTAGTAAGTCAAAATAAAAGTTCCTAACATCATACCAAATTTGAACATACATGTCTATTTCAACATCACATCTAAATATATATGTCTATTTCAAAATCAGAGTTTTAAAACATGAAATATCATGGTATTTCAATCCAAAAAAATTCAACAAAAATTATTGAAGTTTCTTTCTCAAGAAATAAAATGTGAAAAGGAGAGTTCTATTTCTTCCGGATCCTTCCAATTATCACTGTCCTCTGAGTACTGGTCCCATTGGACCCAAAATTGAGCAATATCTATGCTCTGCAACTTAACGTTGTGTCTATCTAGGATTCTAATGGGCTCCACTAGCACCACTCCTAGATCATGTACCTACAAGGATTTCTAATCAAGCACATGAGTCACATCAGGATGATATGGCTTAAGCAAGGAAACATGAAACACATTACGAATTCAAGCCAAAGTAGGTGGTAGAGCTAGTCTATAAGCAATTGGGTCAATCACTTCCAAGACTTCAAACAGTCCCACATATCTTGGGGCCAGCTTGGAAGACTTTCAAAAAGCAATAGAACTTTTATGAGATTTAACTCTCAAGAAAACTTTATCCCCTATTGAAAATTGTCTAAAAATTTGGTTCTTGTTGAAATAACTCTTTTGTTAGTTTGTCACGTCTTTCAATCCTATCTTAATGACCCTCATTTTTCTTCCATTTCCTTAAGCATTTTAGGTCCTACTATGATCTTGTCCTCCAATTTATCCCAACTGATGGGGGTATGACACTTCCACCCATACAAGGCTTCAAATGGTTCCATGCCTAAGGATGTATGATAGGATTTGTTGTAAGCAGACTTACTGAAGGAAAATATTCTTCCCACCTATAATGTTGGTCCATATAATACATTCAGAGGAGGTCTTCGACTACTTGGTTCACCCTATCTTTATGCCCATAATTTCTAGGATGATAAGCCAAGCTAAAATTTAGTTTGGTTCCCAATGCAACATTCAAGGTCATCCAAAACCTTGAGGTCATTCGTGTGTCCCTATCAGAAGTGAGACTCCATGTAAGCAAAAGATCTCCTAGAAAAATTTCTTGGCCAAGGTCAACAATCCATCCTTAAGGTTTCTTTGGATGAAGTGTGCAACCTTAGTCAACTTATCAATCACGACCAAGATAACATCATGCTTGTTCTTGCTCAACAACAACCTGTATACCAAATCCATACTAATCACCTACCATTTATACTCAAGTATGTCATGAGGATACAATAACCCGACTAGATGTGCATGCTAAGCCTTAATTAACTAGCACTCCAAGCATTTGGCTACATACTCCACTACATCCATCTTGAGTTTAGGCCAAAAATATAGAGTATTCAACTTCATGATCATCTTGGATACTTTGTCCTGAATAAGGTGCATTGTGAACTTCTACTAAAACTAACTTCCTCAGCTCTCTAAAGTTAGGAATATACATTCTTCTTTGGTATCTCAAAATACCATCTGGTTCGATCTTATACCCATCAACCCAATGATCTGAAGGATTTACTGCTAGGGTGCTCTTCACTTTCTCATAGTGCTCCTCCCCTGGTAGAATCAAAATTACCTAATGTCTCAAGTTAGAACTTGTTGAGATCATGGATTCCATATGTCTTTGTCTACTAAGAGCATCAACCACTATTTTTTCTTTCCCTTTTATATGTTCAATTCCAAAGTCATACAAGCTAAGGAAATCCAACCACCTTCTTTGCCATGCATTAAGGTTTAGCTGGGTAAATATGTATCTCAATCCTAAGTGGTCTTTCTTGAGTTCAAACGGATTTCCCAAAAGGTAATTCCTCCACATCTATAAGGCATGAACTATGGCCACCAATTCTAAATCATGAGGCACATAGTTCACTTCATGCTGTTTGAGCTTCCTTGATTCATATGCTACCACTTGTCGTGAGTCTATGATTATTGTGAATCTCCCATTAAGATCAAGAATAGTCAACAATGGTTCTATCATGAGTCTCTCCTTCAAGAGTTAGAATGCTTGCTCACATTTATTGGTCCATTCAAACTTCATTCCCTTCCTTTAGAGTGAGGTAATAGGAGATGCAATCTGGGAGAACCCTTGTGCAAACTTCCTATAATATCCTACAAGACCCATGAAGATATAGAATTTTGATACATTCTAAGGCACTAGCCATTCCATGATCACCTTGATCTTCTCAAGGTCTATGGAGACTCCTTCAACTAAAATGATATGGACCAAATAGTGCACGGTGTCATGATAGAATGAACACTTGGACAACTTCCTTAAGAGTCTCCTTTCTCTCAATCATTGAAAAAATATCCTCAAATGTCTATCATGCTCTTCTATAGTCTTTGAGTAGCCTAAAATGATATCAATGAAAAATCAAAACAAATTCATCCAAGTAGTCTTTGAATACACTATTCATGAGGTTCATAAAGGCTACTGGTGCATTAGTTAAACCAAAAGGTACCATTTTGAACTTGTAATTTTCATACCGAGTTCTAAATGCAATCTTCAAAATTTCTTCTTCCTTAATTCCCCGTTGATGGTACCATTACCTGAGATCAATTTTGGAGAACACCATCACTCCCTTTGTTTGACCAAATAGTTCATCAATCCTTGAGTGAATACTGGTTTTTGATGGTAACCTTGTTCAACATTTGATAATCTATACATAGATGCAAAGTTTCATTCTTCTTTTTCACAAAAATAACTGGTGCTTCCCAAGGAGACACATTGGGTCTTATAAGCCCCTTATCCAAAAATTCCATTAGCTGGGCCTTCAACTCATAGAGTTCTATGGTGGTCATCTAATAAGGTGCCTTGGATTGAGGCTTAGCTCTTGGAACTAGGTCCATAGAAAAATTGAATTCCCGCTTTGGAGGAAACTCTGTAAGTTCATTAGGGAATACATCATGGAACTCCTTAAGAATAGGATAGTCATCTAAATATGATTCCTTTCTATCAATATTACTGACATGCATTGCATAAATTATACACCCATTTCAATGAGCCTTTTTGAGCTGCATTGCAAAAATCTATCTAAGCTCTAAGGGTCTCTGCATTCCACATACCTCAACTGGGTTTCCATAATCATTCAAGCAGTTGACCACCATATCCTCATAGTTCACTATAGCCTTATGCTTAGTTAACTAATTTATTCCCAAAATTACATGATATGAGCCTAAAGGTGCCACATACAAGTTGACCTAAGTTTGAAAGGTTGAAAGCTCTAACTCACTACAAAAGAGATAGGTATCTACCCTCCACTCTTCTCAATTACCATACTACTGTCCACGAATTTTCCAAGTATCCAGGACTAATAGGTATCTTAAATATTATTCTAGGATCTATAAAACATTTGATAGCTCCAGTATCAATTAAGATAGAGACAAATTGGCCATAGAGCTTACTCGTCAACTAAATTGGTGAAGACAAATACTCTTCCTGTCAGTTATCCACTATAGCATGGATTTGGTGATGCTAAGTCTGTTGATAGCTTCCTTCTATTACTTTGACTCTTGAGGAAAATTAAAGGCATAATGATCACCTCCACAAGTATAACATCCATCTTGAGGCCCTTTGTGACCTCCTGGCTTGTCCTCTCTAAATCCTTTATGCTTATGGTCATCCTTACCCCTGCATTTTTTTGCTTTCTTATTCTTTCCACCATTACCAGCATCACCCTTCTCATGTGACTCACTTCCCCTCTTGATATTATGGATCTGATGGCTCTTATCTCCCTTATGAAATTTCTTCTTCCCATACCGTGACTTATAATTTGAGTCACTACGAAGATTGGATAGTTGTTGCAATTACTATTCCTATTTGGTGGCTTTCTGGAAGACTTCATTCATGGTTTGAGTTTCGCGCATATCCACTTCAACTCCTATGTGAGGTCTGAGTCCCATTATAAATTTTCAGATATGAAACCATTCATATCCATGATACTAGGGCACATACTTCAATAGTTTGGTGAAGTTTTCCCAATACTGAATCACAGTCATATTTCCCTGGGTTAAGTTTTGAAACTTTGTCTCTTTCTTGTTAAAGAAAAGTTGTGGTAACCATCTCTTTCTAAAAGCTTGGAGGAAGAGTTCCCAAGTGATCTCAACAGGCTAAAGATTCCATTCTAACTTCTTATTGTCCCACTAAGTCACTGCTTCACCTGAGAGCTAATACACAGCCCATGCTACCTTAGTCTATTCAGAAAGGTTACAAAGCCTGAAGTATTTTTCCATCTCTATAATTCAAGCCTCAGCTCCCGATCTGATAGCCTTACCATCATAATTTGGTAATGTTACTCTTTTGAGTCTTTCCCAAGCTCTTCCTCAATTCACCCCCGTGGACCTTCCCCTGGATCACCATCTCCTTGATTTCCTTCTGCATTCTTGTGGTCCCAGTCCTTGCGTGCCACTCAAACTTCTTGCTTTATATGATCCATGCAAGAATCTTGTTGATTTATAAGCCCTAGAATTTTCTCCAGTCTCTTGTTCAGTCTGTTATTGAAACCACTACCACCCCCATCTTTCTTGGTGGTCACCATGTTGTCCCACACTTATCCTACAACACATTCATGTTTATCGCATCTCAACACAAGGTTCTAGGAATAAATTTTCTTATGCTACATCACATAATTTATCATATGCATACATCACTCATTCTGAAAGATATACACATTCATGCATAATACACACATTTTAGAGTCCTTCATTGAACACACCAAAAAAATATTAGCTGATTTTATTTTTATTAAACGTGAGTCAGTGGACCCTTATTTAGAATAGGATTCTTACTACATCATTTCAATTTCTCAGTGTTAGAAAGACCACATTCCTTTGGGTCCTCATCTGAATATACATCAAAATTTATAGAAGAGGATGGTTGAGCACGTAGGCTCCTCTTTTCCTCTTTAGGAAACAAGGGTACATTGGGTGCACACCCTAGAGGCCAATCCTAGATTGCAAAAAGCTTCTTGATCTTAGTTGTTCACTTCTCCTCAATATACAATCCTCTATCTAGCTTGAGTCATGTAAGATACTGAGCTAGAGTTTCGTCGTCGAGAATTTCTGATCGAACCTTCATCTTGATGTTTCCTTCCTTTCATCATTCTTACATGAGGTTCTAAAAATTTTACCATTTCTTCATCATGCCTTTGACCTCCCCATTCCTACATTCAGTTAAGGTTTGGCCAATTCTTAGGACATCCAAATTTTGGGTCAAGGGTCAACTACCCCTTGTCAACTATGGTAGACTTAAAAGGCCTAGAGTTGAACCCTAAGCTCTGATACCAAATGTAATAACCCATCCTAAATTATTACTTAATTAACATTACTGTATTTTAACACATGAATATATTCCAAATTAAAAATACATAACTAGTGGCTAAAGTCAATCATAGCTACACATGTCCATTTAAAATGAGTCAATGATTCATATATTCACTTCAAAGGTCAAATTACAATATCAAGTTTAACTTGGCTCCTAAGGCCACAAAGTCATTACATTGTACATTTTACATCAAGTACATGAATGTATTACATCAAGTTACATATTATACTATAATAGTCTTGTGAACAACTAAGGTTATTCTTTGACACTCGCCTCCACTAGTAGATGAGAACATGGTTGAAGTACTTTACTACCCAACCATGAAGCTTACACTTCCTCATAATTCTTTTGACTTGAAGAATGCCTGACCCTGCATGAAAATTTTAGCAAGAGAACAATCTACAAGTTCGAATCTAGTGTGTTCCCATACATCAACATGAAATTTCTATCTACAAGTCAACAAATAAATTGCAAGATCTATGCTAGGAATGGTAGAGTGAAATCACAAAGTTCATACATACATAATGAACTATATTGCTTGGAAAAGCACAATAAATGTGTTACAACAACAAAAAACAATAGGTTATGGTAAAGAAAACCTATACTCTTTGTACTCCATTTTGGCACCCATCCCAAAAGGTAACTTTCTACTATACATCTCATAACAACTATTTATCCTCTAGCAACATCTACTCGTAGTTGCTCTAGTCAACTAAGGTATCACTATTTTGTTCAAGTATTAAAATATTCTCTCATAAAAGTGTTCAAAAGAAGAATTAGATTACTAATTTACTCTATAAACAAAAATCAAATTTATGATTCACAGAGCATTTCAACAATCATTCATATCATTCTTATTACTACTTTCTACTTTCCACCATAAACATTTTCCTTTTAAAAATGTACTAGAAACAAAAGAAGGTATGTCACAAGTATGTGTATGTACATAGAAGAAGTCTATGTGCATACACATATATTTTCCTACTTAAGTTTGAAATTTTTTCATACATTATGAAATAATAATTAATTCAGATTGAAATCTTAAAATAGTATTCCATTGACATTTATTTTGTCAAAAATAAAGAATTAGAACAAGTTTATGCTAACAGTTTCATACATATTTTTATTGCATTCTCACAACTGTGATACTCTAAAATTGTTTTTTTCATAAGAACATCCATTGTTTAAATAGAATAAGAATTGTTTCCTACTAGACAGTTATAAAACAAGTTGTTTACATATGAGCATTCATTGTTTAAATAGAACAAATATTGTTTCCTACTAAAAATTTATAAAACAAGTTGTTTACATATGAACATTCACCGTTTGAACAAAATAAGTATTGTTTCCTACTAAATAGTTATAAAAAAAGTTGTTTATGACTAAACAGTTTATTGAGTGAGGTTTTTTTCAGCTACAAAGATAACTTTTCAACAAAACAATGTCATTTGCAAAAGAATAACCATTGTTTACATCAACACAATAGTGTTTCAAAATAAATGGTTACATTTAAAGAAAAATAATGTCATTTAATTTGTTTGCTAATCTCAAGCTACTTACATGCTAAATGATCACTTTACAAGTAAATTGTGAGGCCCAACCCTATATATGACCATTGTGACCTTATTATGAAGTCTAATTATGCTAGATTAGTGAATTATTTAAATATAATATAGCAATGGAAATGTTGATGGGATAAATGATTAAATCTTTAATTTACATTACCTCAGAATATTTTTATGGAGAGTGTGTGTGTGTGTGTGTGTGAAATTGAGAGTTATATATTCAAATTTTGAAAGTATAAGAGTACAACAATTTGAGTGCGCTCAACTACATGCTTAACGTTCTAAGTTTTCCTCAACTTAGTTAAATGATGATGGGGGTAAATTTTATTATTAAAGGTGTCTTAACAATTAGATGGAAAAGAATGAGAAGTATGCAAATTTAGATTCTTACAAGCATCAGGAAATAAGAATATTTAAATTGATATAGACAAAAGAATAAAATGTATTTAGTTCAAGTGATTCTCTAATGTGTTCTATGTTTTGTGGAAAAGGGTAATACGTGGGAATGAAATAGGACTTTTGTAGATCATGAAGAAATTCAATGGAATAAATTATTAACATTGTCGATGGTAAACTAGAACAACTCAAATTGACAATGAGGATGCTTAAAGTAAGTTAGCAAGGTAATTTATATGAATTTGTTATCTAGTTGCATAATGATATTTAATAATAAATAATTGTTCAAGAATTCACTAGATAATAGAGTTGAATAATTAAGTTAAGGTTAGATTTTATTATTGTTAGAGATAGATTCAAATTCTTATTTTGCATGTTGAAGGATATAGAAATTATACATATGGATATATTCCAATGCACTATCTTTTATTTACATAACAATAGTAGCATTTTAATTTATTGTTGGCTAGAGACCTTACAAATGTTATTATGATATTTCAGACATGGATGGTGATTAGATTTTTGTAGTATCTTTTATTATTGCTTATATGGCTCATATAATAGAGGATTAGTTAATTGCTATGATTAGATGGGACTTAAATAGAAATGGTCAAATTGATGTTAATTTTAGTATGAGATGGATTATGAATATCATGTATAGATTTAATGTTTAATTATGAGTATGAATAATGATCATGGATGTATTTAATGTCTAATTTTATTTATGGATATTGTGTTAATTATCACATTTGATGTTGAGATACTCTAAATGGTTCAAAGGTGAAAATTTGTATCAAAATGACTCGTACATGCTTATTTTGGGTATGCAATTTAATTTATGTTGCTCTTGTTATATATTGGACTATTAACATGTGAATTAAGTGTGCAGGATATCCATGACCAAAGGATTTGGAGATCTGCCAATAACCTAGTTGTGTGAACCTCGTAAAGCCGATATTAGTCTATATGGAGAGACTAATGTCTTACTATGTGGTGTTGTGGTGTCCAGTGTATTTCCTGAAATATTGAGTGTGTTTATTGTATTTTCTCAAACCTTCTAATTGTTTTTATTGTTATTTATTAAATCTTCTAAGTGCTCTAGGCTGGTGTGGAAGGGTGAGTTGTCATCCTAAGCAACAATTTCGAAATTTGTCTTTCAAAGGCATTTAAGAGGCCTTAAATGAGTCTTGTCACCTCTTACCAAGTGTCAAAACCTTCCTAGGTCTAGCCTATATGGGTTGGGAAGCTTTTAAAACCAAATTTATGTGTTTTTGACTTGATTTAACCCCTCTTAAAGTCCATAAAAGAAAAGTGACGAAATTCTTTAACTTGCAACTCAAGCAAGAATCCTAGTCTTATCTCCTCACCCACTTTACAAGTCCTTTTGAAGA
The DNA here is from genome assembly GCA_007258455.2 of Sequoia sempervirens. Taxonomy (NCBI): domain Eukaryota; kingdom Viridiplantae; phylum Streptophyta; class Pinopsida; order Cupressales; family Cupressaceae; genus Sequoia; species Sequoia sempervirens. The sequence continues at coordinate 35,727 of VDFB02331610.1, read as the reverse complement.
CTTTCCAACCTCCAAATTTATGAGGGAAACTTCAAGAAAGCCAAGTGATGTGAGTGTTCATGAATGCCCCTCTCTCACCCCATGTGGTTGCATTAATAAAGGTCACATCTCCTTGGAATTAAAAAAAAAAAAATTAAAAAAAAATGAAAGGAGATGAAATCCATGTGTCATCATATCATTGGGAGAGAAAGGATTACATGGCATCATTATTTATACCCTCTTTAAGTCTAAATTAGGGGATGCATTTTCATACTTGGGAGATTGGAGAGTAAAGTTGGAGAGCTATGGAGAAAAGAGAAGAGTGAAGGATCCAAATGAAGCAACATGGAGAAAGCTAAGTCCTATTTCCTCTAATTGCTTTTAGTTGATAAAATAAGTGATATGCAAGTTTTTGAGTTAGCATGGTTTTTGAAAATGAATGTATTTGCAATTGTTGAATAGGTTAGTTGTAACTTCCATACCAAGATCATTTGGTAATCTTTTAGTGCTCGGGGGTATGGCTAGAGCCCATGAGGTTTCATGATGCCATTACGGTTGGGTGGAGAGCAAGGTGTATTTTATGGGTATGTAAATTGTTAGTTTCTCAATATTATGTGTAATTTAAAGCAAACTCATATTCTTGACATGTTCATTGTATTTCTATACATTATGTGTAATATTCAAAGTTAAGCATTTTGCTAAGAGAAAGGAAAGGGATAGAGTATGTTCTTATTGTTGGCGTCTCTAAAGGCATTTGAAAGATATTGTGGGGTTTAAATTTCTGTAGTTTTCATCATAAGAATGTATTGGAACAAAATGTATTTTAAGTTTCTTTGAAGGGAATGAATCAAATTTATTTATTATTGCATGCAACTTAAAGATGTATTGGGAATAACAACATTATGATTCATTTGAAGAAATTATGTGTATTCTGTAAATATAGATGGTAATGCACAATATAAGTGAAAGACTAGATTATAAGGTTGATAATCATTTTCTTTGAAGAGGTTGTGAGAAAGGAAAGTTAAAAATATGGGTTGCTATTTCAATTATTTGTTGTTGAAGTAATTTTAAAGAAAATGGTTATTAAAGGTTCATTTTAAAACCACCATTTAGTTTATATGTCATGAAAGACTCAAAAGGTTTCACAAAAATTAACTCTTAAACACTTACATGACTTGCTATTCAAAATCATACAAAAATATTACTCAAGGTTATTAAATTTAAAATGATGAATATAAATCTTAACTTTTTAAACCATTTGTTAAAAAAGAAAGAAATAGTTTATGTAATCTATTTTCAAAATTTCAACACATATATAGATATTTATATATATTTTACTTTGAAATCAAGTATTCTCATGTATATACACCCTAATCATATATACATATTCATATATGATACTTCAAAATATACATCTTTTATATTTTCAAAAAAGTATAAATACCATAATAGTATTTTAAAATTTATATTTCATAAATAAAATGTATTTTTATTCTGGTAGATAATAGATTAAATATATAAAAAAATTTAAAGAAAAATAAATAAATAAAACAAAACATATATATATATATATATATATAAATTAATTAAAAAAAAGAGGGGTTTGGCCCCTGTTGGCCACGACCCAAAGGTGGGAATGCGGATGCCACAGGGGAGCCATTGCCCTCCCTGGAGGGGCACAGTTCTGTGGAGCCGCAGCTTCCACAGAGGAAGCAAACCTCCCCTCTTCCATTCAAGCTTGTTTTACAAAAAAAATTAATAGCAGAAATTGATATTTATAAAATACAAAACGTTGATGCCCAACAAAGTACACAAATAGATCCTGCAACATTTCAAAAGAGTATGTAGATCTGCAGTGTTTCAATCCAGCCTGTAAAAGAAAATAGTGCAGATATGTAAAATATAAATAGGTTTAATTCTTGTGCAAATATAAAAAAAATAGGGTTTGTTAAAATCTTAAAATGCAGAGAAAAAAAAAACAGCAAAGAATTAGTGGGTGTGTAAATTTTCAAATGAAATAAAATTTCCATGAATTTAAAATTCCAGATCTAAAATTGCAAACTCTTGTAACTTGTAAGGGAATGAAGAATAAACAAGGTTTAATGAAAATAAAACTGCAAGCAAACAAATGAGATAAAATGATAAGAAGATATAGGATGAGAATGAGGGAAAAGAAGAAGCAATATTTTGGAAATTTGTAGGTAAAATGGTATTTCCTCAATCTTCATTTCAACCTGCAACAAAAAAAAAATACAGGAGAAATGAGTTAAAGAGGGAGATAGACATTTTAATAAGTTGCTTTAGAAGATAGGGTTTCAAAAAGTGTTGCCCTAAAATCTAAGGTTGAGATTCCATCTCATCCAATGGATGAGATTGAATGCTCAACATATTACCTTTTTCTCAATTTAAAATCTTATTTAAACTAAATTAATGGAGGCTTTTTCAATAAATAGGAAAGATGAGTTGTAATTTAGTATTTAAGGAAACTTTTACAACTTGGTATCACCACTTTATTGTAATCTTTAAAATATTACTAAAAAGAAAAGATAGAGGTTTTTTTTTAAATTTGTTTTAATGTAAATTAAAGAACTATTTATGGATTAATTTTTTTTAGAAAAATCACAAGATATGGAATACACTATTTTAAAATTATTTTATCCAATTGAAGAAACTTAAATACATATAATTATGATGAATGGTTTGAATATTGAATAGACTATTGTTAAAAAGAATATTGATTATTTAAAATAGATTTTGACAAATTATTTTACCTTGTTTATATGTCTCATCTAGACAAAAGGGGATTATCAATTTAAATAATTAGTCGTTATTGCAATAAAATAATAATAATAAATCAAAGGCTTCATTAAAATTATTTATATTAATAGATTGGCATAAGTGATCAATTTATGACTAAAGGTTATAAAGGGGATTTAAATTGAAGATCAAACAAGAATATTTAATAAAGTGACCTTGAGATTTAGAATTAATTTAAGTGAGGTCTATTGGATTAAATTGGATTCCTAAGCGGTGCATAAAGTAAAAAAAAGTCTACTTAAGCATTTAACTTGTGAAATCAATTATTTAATTAAATGAAAATGGGTTAAGACATTATCTAAATATTCAAGTCTGAATTAGCCCTATGATATAAAAATAAAAGGTGGAAGTTATTACAATTACTTAGTAAATCAACTGTTTAAATGTGGTTTAAGAAGAGGCCTTATTTAGGTGAATCAAATGTAATATTAAAATAGTTAAGTTGATATTCTAAAATAGTTTTGTAAACATGTAAGTGTGGTCTAGCAATATTTTATCAAATATAGCATGATGATGGGAGACGATCAACAAGAACTTACAACTAATTAAGTTATGTGTTATTATCTAAACAATGTCACCATGTAAAATAACATTAGACCTTAAGAATTGTGTTGCGCAATGGTGGCTTTCCGAGAGTGCATTGAGTTGTAAACATATGTTTAAAAAAAAAAAAAAAGTTGTGACGTTTGTGTTATTTCCACATTAAAATGTGGGCATGACATAAATGTTCACTATTTAAAAACAAAATAGGTTTTCCACAATGTACTAAGAATAAACAAATCAAATAGCCCAGTTTCATACATAAGGAGAGAATGTCTATTATTTAGGTCTTGACACTTTCATCATTGGAAATTCGATGAGAAACTTTAATATTATAAAGAAAACTAAGTTCAACATGTTTTTCAATGAAATACTTGAGCAAATAGTTTAGTCAAGAAGGCATAGAATTTTCAAGTTCAAACAATACTTTTTTCCTATTTAGGCTACAACAAACAACCCAAGGTTGCTTTGGATTCGACCAATCTCAATGGTAGAGTTCTTTTGTTCTTAGCATCAAAAGTTATATTTCAAATTTCCCTTATGGGAATATTGGTTTTTTACCATGCATGCTACAATATACAAGATGCAGACTTATGTCTATACCATTTACACATTCAAGAAAAATTATCCTATGGATTTTCTAGATTGACCCAAGCAAGTCTTGGTGAGTCTCAAACTTATATTCATACCATGGTTCCTATCGAACGAGGTTGAATTCAACAAAATAACAATATACATGCATATACAATGCTCTAAAGTATTTTGAATAAACACCTTTCTGCTATTGACCCATTTTCTTGCAAGCACAGTAAACATACAAAACAAATATAGAATATAGGGAATTGAAGCCCTCCCACAAGATCATTATTCGATCCTTTACAAAGAACATTTTTTATGAACAACATAGTTATACAGAATAATTTCTCTAAGCCTTCTCAAGGCTTAGCATATTCATGCATATTAAAAATGATGGTCGAGCCCTATAAGGCTTTCGAGCCTCAGCCTAACTCTACTCACAATTGTGAAGGCTTAAAAATCATTATGTTTTCCAAACTAGCAAGCCGTAGGCCATGCGACTTCCACGTAGTGGGTTGAAAAACTTACTACATTTGGCTCAAGGATGATACATATCATAGATAGTGACTTCTCATTATATTGTACTATAAAAAAATTCTAGGAAATGGAAGGATTACTTCTAGCTTGATTCAATAATAGCAATAAAGCTAAGTCTATGCCAAAAAAAGGAGATCAATTTACCTCCAAATCAAGCTTTGGTGAAATATTCCTCATATTTTTCTTGTCTTGAGTTTGTCCTTTTCTTTTTCCTTTCGAATCCCAAATTTCTTCTCCCTCTCTACTTTTTCACCCAATTATCTCTCAAAAAATGGAAACAACACACCATCTTTGCATGTTTTTGGGTGATGTTGCTATTGCCATGTTGTCGACCACTTCTAGGTTTGAATATTGTCATTAAAACTCTAGCAGTCCACACCCTTAGTAGATTTCCTTGTGATTTATTATTCATTTTGAATAGTCCAATTTAGAGTATATTGGTTATCAATTTTTAATGCAATATATATTTGAATATGTGTACTTATATATGTATATGTATATATATGTAATAAATGTATATATATATATATGTAATAAATGTATATATATATATATGTAATATATGTATAGATATATATTTATATATCTATATGTATTTAAATGATTTCATTCATATTTACCTTGTTTCCAGATAATATATATACATATTCATATATATGTATATATATGTATGTATTCACATTTATTTACTTACATGTATGTATATATACATTCTTATGAAAATTGTTTGTTTGGAAGGGCTTATAAGTTCCATATATTATCATTTAATTAAAGTACAAAAAATTAATTTCATCTCAAGCATCCATATATAAAAACTAAAAGGAATTTTCTTTTCACTTAATTTTCACATAATGAAATCTCTTCTCCTTTTTTATTCATTATTTTCAATATTTTCTTTCATTTTCTTCAAAACATAGAGTTTAAGTAGATAATTTTCATCTATAATCAATTCATTTTAATAATTTAAACAATTCAAGTCATGAAATTACATTCTTATTTATATGAAAAACAATTCAAATGCAAATCATCATGCCATTTGTGGTGTCTACACCCATATTCCAATTGAATTGTCGTTAGAACCAGCTAAACAATCCTACTTCAATTGTGTTCTCATCCTTCAACCTATCACCTTGCAACTGCACACACTTGCACTTGCAAATTTATTAGTAACGTTCAATTCTTGGTAACATAAAAAATAATTTCCAAAAGTTTGCAAATTCAACATCATTCAACTTCTTTCATTCAATTTTTGAAAATTCTAAAATCTCCATTTAAGTTTTATTGAATTTCTGCAATAATTCAATTTACCATATTATAATAAATATTGAATAGTTTGGTTATGACACCTCCTCATACATATGCTTCAACTCTTCAAATTCCAATAGTTGCAATCTCATCTCTGTCAGTAAATTCCTCCTCCTGCTCAATGCATCTGCAAATTTGTTTGACTTGCCACTCCTATGCTTCAACACGAATGTGTAACTCTGTAAGAACTCAACCTATCTCATGTGTCTTTTATTCAAATTTCCTTGACTATTCAAATACTGCAAAGCTTGATGATACATATACAACACAAATTCCTTAGGAAGAAGGTAATGCCTCCACTTCTTCAACACTTAAATTATGGCATAGAATTCTTAATCATAAATTGAGTATCTTCTTCTGGCATCATTCAACTTCTCACTAAAAGTAGCTATGGGTCTCCCTTCTTAACTCAATATGGCTCCAAAAGTATTTCCACTTGCATCACAATTGTTACCATTATTTTATTCCCCATCTCATTAAGTTTTTTACTAACATATATTGTAGACACCTACAAATGACCTAGGCCTGCAAGCTTCATTTTTACCACTTTCGTCCTAGCATAATTAAGACATTTAATTATGTCCTTAGTCCACATTCGACTATTAATTAAATAATTTATAATTGTCTAATTAATTCATGTCTTTGTATTCTTCATGATTATTAAATAAATAAATTTTATTTATTTATTAAATACGTCATTAATTGTCTAAGTCTTCCCTTAATTAAATAAATTTCTTAATTTATTTAATTACCCTTCGTCATATATTTCTTCCTGATTACTAAATAAATAAATTTTATTTATTTATTTAATATGTCACTAACTATCATAATTAAATGAATTAAGTAATTTATTTAATTATTAGTCTTATCTGCTAAATTAAATAATTATCTTTAATTATTTAATTGTCAAAATTAATATTCCTCTCATTTTAAATAAATGAAATTATTTAAAATGCCATCACTTTCTTAACTGTTAGTCCATTTTGGTAAATAATCTGAAAAAGATTATTTATTATCTCACAAAATCCATAATTTGAATTAACTCAATTCAAAATAGTAACTAATCTTCCAAAAATCAAGTAATCCGACAAATTTTTGATTTTCCAAATCTAAGCTTTAGTCCAACTCTTATCTTCTTGATTTTTCGAATCTCACAAATTAGGCAGTCTTTATCTTCTTGATTTTTAAAAATCTTTATTTTCTAAATTGATTATCTCATTTATTCTCCACCGCCGATTCGATCTTCTTAGATGACATCTCGACTGCTCGATTAATGACTTTGCCCTAACCCTAATTAGGGGTTGTCGAATTTAATCTGGGCCTCTGATTTTAGGTCTTTGTCAGAAGTCAATCTCATCCATCCATTCAAAATGGCATTTTCTATAAAATGCTATTTTCCTCTCATTTCTACATTACGCACATAGATTAGGCAATATTTTAGACATAGGCATTTCAATTGTATTGTCATAGTCATAGGCATTTAGGCATTTATCAAATCCTTCAAATCTTGGTGTAGGACATAGGCATTTATTTGTAGATTGCTCGCATGTTCGATCTGAGGGCAACATGTCAACCAACAAGTTAGAAGGTGTTACAAAAGTGAATCATGGAAGACTCGACGGTTTACAGGTATAATCGTTCTTTGTTTTAACTTCCATTGTGTTTTGTAATTGCTTTGGGTTTATTTTATATGCTTTATTGATGAATCTAATCCAAAAATTTACCCTTAGTTACATTGGTGAACCCAATGTTTTGTAGAAAAAATTGTGTTTTCTTGTTTGTTTTCACTGTTTTACAGGTTACAGCCAAGAATTCTTACGAAATCCCATCACTTTCTTTTGAGCACAAAAAAAAGGCGAATAGAATATTTTAAAACATTTTCTGGGTTTTGTAGATCTCACTCTCAGCTTTCCAGAACTTTAAACAGTTTCAAATTTTGTTAAGATATGAGAAAGTTATGTCTATTTTAGTGATTGTTTTTTTTTTAATTTCGCTTTTAAAATCTGTGTTTTCTTTTGCATATAACATTCTTTTTGTGCAGAAACTTGGAAAATAATTTATAGGTTTTGAAGGTTTGATTCTTAGCTTTCCGAAACTTCAAATGATTTAAAATTTCATTAAGTTTTGAGAAAGTTATTGTTGTTTTAATTTGCTGCTGTCATTAAATTTTTTATTTATTTTTGGTTACTAATCTTTGTTGGTAGCATTTGGCAGTTACTTTTCATAGGCAAAGACAAAAATCTAAACTTCTAACTCATGGTCTTGTAGGTTCAAATGTCAAAGAATAAACACTGAAACATTGTGTCTGTATTTTTCTTAGATTAGTACACACTTACTTTTAGTGCAATTAAAAAGAACAATGTCTTCTAATTTGCATGACTGTGTTTGCAAAATGGTAGGCGAGTATGCTTTCACCTTGTGAAAACTTGGTGATCAGAAAACCAAACCCGTTTTTATCTATTTTTACCTGACGATTTAATATATCAGAGTATCCTCTCCCCTTGCGCTTTCGGGTGATCTTGGGTGTAAGAGAAATGGTTACCAACTCTAGAAATTGGGCCTGCTTGGGGATTTCATCACCCCAATGCGACTCAAACCGGCAACGGAGCTAAGGCCAAGCTACCCCCGACCAGTATATAAATGTGAATCCTAAGGGAAAACATAAGATTACGAGTGCGGATGTGTCATACAGACATAGTAGTACTCCCTTAAACCCTGTTGAGCTTAACCTCTTCAGGTTGGAGTGCCACCTAAATTGGTGATTAATCTCTTGCCCCATGTATGGCCACTCGAACGAGGGTCCCAAACTAAAAACCTTTGTGTAGTAAGCCAAAAACCTTCTATTTGCTAGCGCAACACCGGTTGGTATGAAGGCATCCACACTTTCACAGTTTGTAGTAGAGGTGATCAATCTGCCATGGGAGTTTCATGGGGGTTGGAAGCTTGGTTGGTTTGAGAAGAGAGTGCACTATAAGGGGGAGCCCGTGCAGCCAAGCTTCTGAATTCACATGCTATAGATATGCGGTTAGGGAAACCCACGTGGAATCTAACAAATATTGTCCTGGTTTAACCTAGGATTGTGCTTATTTGATGTGTGCTTGCTTACAGTAAAACATCATGCTTTTCAAGTGTTTTCTAGATTTTTAAACAATATACACAATAGTCACAAATCTAGACACAAACAATCAACCTTAGACAACTCAGACTTTTCAATAAAACATCAAAACATAATCTCATTCCTCATTTTGAACTTAGACTTTGCATTGTCCATCATAGTCCTCATTTGGCATCTAGACTTGGCATTGGTTATTTTCCTTAGTCAACATCTTCATTGTCACCTTGGCATTTGGCATCCTTTCTTGACCAATTTTATCACCTTGCATTAGTCATTTCCCTTAGACAAACATCATTATCACTTTGCATTTAACATCATGACATCCACCACCTTGTCTTCCCTTCACCAACATATTGATAGGCTTGCTAGTAAAGTTGAATACCAATTACTCTGTAGAGGTCAATACCAACAAGCCTTAGACGTTAGGAGACAATTCCTCCAAACTGACAATCAATGTCCTTCATACCAACAATCCATGAGTCCTGGTCCTTCGTCCATCTACCCTCACTACCAAAATTCACTTAATACCATTCATGACATTAGTCCACAACAAACATCCATTACTCACCCTTATCCTAACTTTAACAAGGGAAGCCAACTATCAACTAGTCCATTCCAAACCTCCACGTCATATTTTGACCCTTCACCTATCAATCCCATCCAAGTCTACATGCCTTATCAACTATCTACCAACACATGTCACATCCCCACATCATACCATATCGATTCGGTCCAAGTCTCCACGTCCTATTTGAGTCAACCTTACTCCAATCGAGTCCAAGTCCCTATGTCATATCCTATGTCATTACCAACTAATATAGTTGGAGTCTCCATGTCACATCCTATACCGCCACATCCTAATCCAGTCCAAGCCTCCATGTCATATCCGGTCCAAGTCTCCATGTCATACTCTAGTCCTTCACATACTAGTCCAATGCAAGTACCCATGTCATATCCTAGTCCTTCATATACTAGTCCAGTCCAAGTTCCCACATCCTATCTTAGTCCTTTGGTCATTAATCCTTTTCAAGTCACCCCCTCACAAGCCACATCTAGTCATGAAAGTTCTATCATTACTCAAAGTCAAATCCTATTGTGTAAACCTAAGAATACATGTCAAGACAAAAGCCCAAGGCATGACCTTATAATGTCACCCTCATGTCAAGAACAAGATAGTCCATCCCATGACCCTATCTTAAACTCCATTCAAGGATTCCTTCAAGACAATCATGACATCCAAAGTACACCTACCATTGACCAAGAATTCCAAATCCATGACAACCCCATCATCGACCCAGACCCTACCATTGACCAAGAAGTCCAAAACGATCCACTTCTTGACCTTTACGCCATTTATGATCGAACACTTGACAACCCTATACAAGCCTCGACTATTGACCCTTTCCAAACTAAGACACTTGACTCCATGGGACACATAGATGATATTCCTCTAGAAAAATAATCTTACACTAGGGACATGCTTGCATATGATCAAGTTATATCTAAAATCATTGGACTCTATGACACTAAACATAATGATGGCTTCGATATTTCCTTGGAAGCACCAATAGAATCATCTAAACTTGACATGTCACACAATCAGACCAAAGATATCAGTCAAGAATATGTCCAACATGAAAATGAAGCTAAGACACTTTATCAACTAGGGTCATCTATCTTTGTCAGAGTAGGCTTTCTTGTAGACAAAAATATTACAAGTGACAGTGTCCATAGACATCATGATGGGTTAGCAACTTGCTTTCAAAACAATAAATACCCCATTGCAAACAGAATCTTTCAAAGCATGTAATATCAAGGCAAAGGACTAGGCATACACAAGCAAGGCATTCTAGAACCAATACAGCTTCAGGCAAATTACAGACATCAAGGTCTTGGTTATTCCTTAGACAACAAATCAAACAATGTCAGTGGTACCTCCTAGATACTTGGGGCAACTTTGTCAAATACAAACATCAAAATGGAGTCCATGAGAAATCCTTGTCATAAGATTGCTGCCAACACCCCTCCACCCACACCATGAACCGTCATTCCATCATAAATAAACCTTCCCTTTGGGACCAACAAAAAAAAAAGTCTTACAAGTAAAAAGATCAAAATAAAATGTCAAAGGCCATTGAATCAAACAAAAGGACAAGTGGACAAATAAAATTAAAATGGATCCCAAAGAAAGATGGATCAAACAAAGACACCAAGTCAAATACAAAAGTCAATCACAATGTGGAGCCACAAGACAAGAGGACTCCCACATATAATACATGTCCACCTCCTTCAAAATGGTCATCCATCAAGGCATATAAAAGTGTTGGTTCCAAACACCATCCCTCCAAAATCCGTCATCCACCATCCCAAGTTTGGAAGATAAAAAGTCATTCATCCAAACGTCCAAACAATCTTTCCACGTCTACCATCATTCATCATAATCCTACATCTCGTCTAAAGTCCAAAAATCCCATGTCACAAATCCATCACATCTTGGTAGCAACTCTTTACCGCAAGGACTCTCATGGCACTCTATCGCGATGTGTGTATTATGATAAGGCCAACTCTAGTATCAAAAAGGACCATGATGACATCAATCAATTAAATGAAAGCGCTATGATCCTAACAAGACAACTCCTTCAACAAGGTCATTATTGGCATATCATGGCACCAGTCTCTACATCGACACCGTCAGTGGATTCAGAACAATCAGTGGTTATCTAAAGCATCCAGGCTATCCAAAAAATCAAAAATAGAAAAAAAAAATAGAAAAATGTAAAAAAATCGTCACCCTGATGAAAACCTGGCAAACAAGCATCTTGGTGACACCAAAAAAAATCAAAAAGTCAAGAAAATAGTAAAGAGAAAAATTTCATCCAATGGTGAAAACCTGGCAAACAGGTGCCCTGGATAAGTACCATGATGAAAACCTGGCAAATAGGCGTCATGTGTAAAATAAATTGTCTATGTGGACTCTTACACTTGGGGGCAAGTCGTCTCATCTCCTAGGCCTTCCTCTTGACATCGACATCCTACCATTTCATTCATATCATTTTCATACATTTTCCACTTACCTCGATCTTGACATAAAACTGGCACACATAAATCATGCTTTGGGAAAACTCTTGACATGTCTATCCTTCACTCATACACGATTCGCGAAACATCATGTCATTGACCGTCATTGTCTTATTGTCCTTATATGACATAGTCCTTGCAAATCATATGACAATTCCCTTAGTCTCATGTCTCCCATCTTTACCAAGACCACCCCCTATCCTTTCATGTCTATCACCTGTCTTGGCTTTCCCTTGTTAAATGGTCTAAGGATAATCATCATCCCATCTAGTCCTAACCAAGTCATTCCAAAGGCAACGAGTCTAATCCATACAAGCACATTATCCAAAATTTTACTTGACTGTGTTCCTAGCCCGGCTGAGACCTCCATACTTTCGTCACATTATCGTCATCATCCTCACGTTGTTTTAGGATGCGTCCTTCCCACGCCAAACAACGTTGTCATCACCTGTGAATTGGTATTCAGCTTGACTAGGGGCACAATCATGTTTGTCCTTGGATTATCATGTGTAGGCATCAGTCATATGCATTTTTCATGATCCTCTAAAATGGAAAAAAGACCAAAAACATCATAAAATGTCTTGAAAAAAGATAAAAACATCATAAAATGTCCTGAAGAAAGACAAAAACATCATAAAATGTCCTAAAAAAAGACCAAAAAATGGCAAAAAGTCCTGAAAAAAGACAAAAACATCATAAAATGTCCTAAAGAAAGACCTAAAAAATCATAAAACATCTTGAAGAAAACCACAACAAAACATTAGAATACTCGAAAAATGCAAACACAGGGTCATCTCTTGTCAAAGTTAGTCATCTCAATCAGTCCATGTCATTGTCGAACTATGTTGTCTTTGCGCATTTGCTACGTAGGCAAGGCCATCAGTCGATGAGTCCCCGAGACATTAGGTCAGTCCTTTTAGGTTGGTCCAAATAAAATCATGGCATTTGTCACAATCGTCACATCAGTCAAATAAGTCAAACATAGTCAAACTCAGACACAAGATAGTCATTCAAAACGTCAATGTCAAAATTGGTCAAAATCAGACAGCACAATCCAATCAATCATACAGTCAACATCAGTCAACTTGCCAAAACATATTACTCAAAACAATGTCAGTCTCGTCACTCTTTGGTCCTCTTCAAGATGTGTCCTTCTTGGAGTTGGACCTCGTCAAAATGTCCTTTGCCTTTTTCAGGATGTCTCCTTCTTGACAATAGGCTCTGTCAAACTGTCAACACCATCAAATTGGAAAAGCTCTTAAATTGTCAAAACTATCAAATCGACAAGAAATCAATCTTTGGCAAACAAACATTAGCAAAAAAATTAAAATGGCTGTTAATCTTTTTGGTCTATCTTGTCTTATCTTTTGACTATCTTGGCTATTTTGTCTTATATTTTTACTGTCTTGTCTTTTGGTCATGTTACTATCTACCTCGAGGATGTCCCATGAAGGATTTAGAGGTGCGATGATGTCTCTTGGCCTATTTTATTTTCTTTGACTGCTGTCTGTGAATTGTCTTGACAAAAAGACTAGGGAAACTTCACCCTTAGTATGAGTTAGGACATTCCTTGTCTATGACTGTCTATTTTTCAAATGGATGACCTTGCAAACCTTGGTCTATGTCATATCATGGTGTTTGTTGTCCATTTGTGTCATTTTTACTGACCAATGATGATTAAGAACAATAATAATTAAAGTCTTATGCTAAAGTTTTGAAGGATTTGGTCTAGGAACTAACATGCATCTTCTTTAGTCGTGTCATCTTCTCTCACCCATCTCATATAGGCATTGCATCCATATCATCATCCATATCTTTTTCATTAACATTTTTTTGTCTCTTCATATTCTAGTCTTCTCATTAATTTCGAGAGCACACCCGTGTTCTTGGAACCTGTCTGTCCTCTCGAGGGGGCATATCGCTACCCTCCTCGTCATTCTTCCTCATCTTATTTTGTGGGGCATTTTTTGACTTATTTTCTTTGTCACAATGCAACAAGTGACATTATGACAAAGAGGGGCAAAATGTAGACACCTAAAAATGACCTAGGTCTGCAAGCTTCATTTTTACCACTTTCATCCTAGCATAATTAAGACATTTAAATATGTCCTTGGTCCATATTCGACTATTAATTAAATAATTTATAATTGTTTAATTAATTCATGTCTTTGTATTCTTCATGATTATCAAATAAATAAATTTTATTTATTTATTAAATATGCCATTAATTGTCTAAGTCTTCCCTTAATTAAATAAATTTCTTAATTTATTTAATTACCCTTCGTCATATATTTCTTCCTGATTATTAAATAAATAAATTTTATTTATTTATTTAATATGTCACTAATTGTCATAATTAAATGAATTAAGTAATTTATTTAATTATTAGTCTTATCTGCTAAATTAAATAATTATCTTTAATTACTTAATTGTCAAAATTAATATTCCTCTCATTTTAAATAAATGAAATTATTTAAAATGCCATCACTTTCTTAACTGTCAGTTCATTTTGGTAAATAATCTGAAAAATATTATTTATTATCTCACAAAATCCATAATTTGAATTAACTCAATTCAAAATAGTAACTAATCTTCCAAAAATCAAGTAATCGGGTAGATTCTTGATTTTCCAAATCTGATCTTCAGTCCAACTCTTATCTTCTTGATTTTTCGAATCTCACAAATTAGGCAGTCTTTATCTTCTTGATTTTCAAAAATCTTTATTTTCTAAATTGATTATCTCATTTATTCTCCACCACCAATTCGATCTTCTTAGATGACATCTCGACCGCTCGATTAATGACTTTGCCCTAACCCTAATTAGGGATTGTCAGATTTAATCTGGGCCTCTGATTTTAGGTCTTTGTAAGAAGTCAATCTCGTCCGTCTATTCAAAATGGCATTTTCTATAAAATGCTATTTTCCTCTCATTTCTACATTACGCACATAAATTAGGCAATATTTTAGACATAGGCATTTCAATTGTATTGTCATAGTCATAGGCATTTAAGCATTTATCAAATCCTTCAAAGCTTGGTGTAGGATTTAGACATTTATTTGTAGATTGCTCGCATGTTCGATCTGAGGGCAACATGTCAACCAACAAGTTAGAAGGTGTTCCAAAAGTGAATCATGGAAGACTCGACAATTTATAGGTATAATCGTTCTTTGTTTTAACTTCCATTGTGTTTTGTAATTGCTTTGGGTTTATTTTATATGCTTTATTGATGAATCTAATCCAAAAATTTACCCTTAGTTACAGATATAATCCTTTATTTAAACATAGGCAGTCATTTATGTCGTCATGCTAACTTGGGCAGAATTTTTTGTAGTTTGTCAAACTTCTCACTTCGCCGCTCGAGACCTCTTTTGTTTCTTTCAAGTGTTACATAGGGTGGTGTTTTATGTACTTGATTAAAATTCATCCTTAATATAATAGTTTTAAGCCTGATCGGCCTTTTTCAGCTGCACTCAAATTTGGGAACATATTTTTGAAATTTTGCAAACCTCTTTCATAACCTCCCATAGACATTTGTTTTTAAATTTTCAAAAGATGGTTATATGGGGAATGTTGACAGTGATAGCTACCACGTGTCTTAATTCTAAATTGAGAAATTAATGCCCATCCACCCCCATGTTTTTCCATGTAGTTGTGGTTAATAAAATAGTGGAATGAGAAAACATTCTTTTCACAACAATATTTGAGAAGAGCTGGAGGAAGTGTGTAGTTCAAATTGTAGAGATCACCACCAAAGGTATATTTTATCCATTACAACCCATTTATTAAATTGTTTTGTATTCCAGAGCTATGTATTGTTGAAAGTCACAATTGACCATAGCGAGGGTTAAATACGCAGGTTAAAAATATGTGTCTGGTTTAACTTATGAGGGGCCTAAAATTAGCAACACTTGGCTAGGGTCAGTTAACCTAGATGAACTAAGAAATAAATTTAACCAACCCAATCCTCCACTGATCATTGAGAGGGTAAGGAGTAGTGGACTGATTGAGGCTGCCGCATTCCCGATACCTGTACAGAGTCCTGAATAAGTGTTGGAGTGCATCTAGCATTACAATTCATAGACATGGGAGGTTAGAACAAAGGATAATAGGCTGGTTCTAAAAATTCAGAGGTCTACTTTCATGTCATGTTTGAGGACTTCGAAGAGGGAAGAATATTCACCAATGGACATGACCAATTCTTAGATTGAATTCAATTAAAAAAATGGGATTTACAGGAACGTGATAGTGAAGAATTGGTTAGTTAAAACCAAGAAGGGTAAATCCCAGTTGCCTCACAACCTGCACAAAAATCACCTAATAAATGAAGTAGCTAACATTTTTTTGTTGTTGCATAGGGTTAGGGGCAATGAGAATGTCTACAAATTTGAGGAATGGATTTACTTCTTGAGGAATTTTTAGAGGGGACTACTCTCCTTTATGGGAGGGCTATCTGGTCCACATCTTTTTGATCTTTTGTATATATGTGATGGTTGTAGTCCTTGGGGGGATAATGTTGAGTCCTCCAAACATCACTCTTCCATCTGTTTTGCATCTCCTTTTTGGGGAGGGGTTTTGTTCCCACTTGGTTTTCCCCTTTTCTCCGGTTGTGGGAGATTCTCTGCATCTTCATGTACATGGGTACCTAACATGGCCTCGTAGCCAGGACCCATCATCATCTTGCATAATCATTGCATTTTCCTCCCTAAATTGCACTTATGGGGGGGTGTTGGTGTAATTAATTAATTATTACACTAGCATAAGTTAACTTAGGTCTTGCATTTAATTAATTAAGTCCTAGGTTGCATTATTAGATAAATCATTTAATAAATAAATGGGATAATATTCCCTTCCTTGTTTGGTGGGATAAGTTTACTTCTAGAAGATGAGTTGTCCTTCTAGAACTTATCTCAACATTTAATAATCATCTAGATAGGGTTCACATATTGTCACATGTTGTTAGATCAAGACACATGGCAACATCTCATGCATCTTAGGTTTACTCTCATGCCTATATAATCAGGCATCTTGTACATTTGTAATCATGTCATATTCAATTTGGCATCCTTGCATCTTAATGATAGCATGATTTTTCTACCATTTCTCTCTTGTGGAAGTTTTTCTCTTGCAGGTGATTCTGGGGGGTTTGAGGAGTTGACCTAAACTCCTACACTTCTTTATCTAAATTATACTAAGTGGGGAACAATTTCTAGACTGGGTTGAGATCGTTAGTAATCGTATACATGAAATGATGTCACTTTTTATTCTGAACAAGTTCTTTTTCATGTCATCTTACTTAATATATGCCCTTGCAAGTACAAGACCCTGGCTCAAATTAAGGCCAAGTGACCTACCACTAGAGAAAGTACCAATCTATGACTACTTTGATAAGCTTCAACTTCATAAAAGTTTCTTTCATTTCAGAAGAATTGCTGATACTATCACCATGAGGTTGGTCAGGGAATTGTAGGGATGTCCAGCAATAAGATTTTCTCTGGAGGCCATATAGTTTATGAATTTTTATGGTTGTCATTTTATTCAATTTCAAAGGTTTTCTTATATAAGAGTGGGTGGATATGCAGGCTTTCCTATTAAACTTCCCAAGTGCCCCAAACATAAATGGGTAGTCATTGAGGTTAGTAGGCAATTAGCTTATGTGAATAGATTATGTGAAGACATAAAGAGACTTACTATTAGTTTTCCATTTGTATTTGGTGCATACAACTGCCAATCTATGTCTGATACCTTGAACATTGAGGTGGAGGTGTCCAAGTATAATATTGCCTCATATGATCAACATTTTCCTTTCAACCTGAAGGACTATGTAAAGGAACATATAAAATTAGGTCCTTCTTTCAATCACCAACCCAACCTTGAAGACTATTGGGATGATATTTTTAATGAATATGAGGTAAGAAGGTGAAGATGGATGAGGTTGATGGTAGAAAAAAATATTATTTGCGACTTGAAGTGGGATTTCAGAGATGTTATTGAAGATGGATTTGATATGATTGATCTAGAATACATTGAACTCATAGAAAGCAGGGCCATCCTCACCATGGACTAGAACTTAAAGGAAAAGGAAACTATTGAGGCAAGAATTGCTAATGTTTTGACTAGAACTAGGGAATGGGTAACTAAGAAGAAAACTGAACAATCTCACCCTTGTACTAGATCAAAGGATTCACAGGCTGCTGAAGGTACTTCCCAGACCTCTTCTAGCAAACACTCAACTAGTAATGTCCCTCAGTCTTCAACAATAGGTGCTCAAGGAAGTGGTGATGATGATCCAGTAGACAGAAATGTGTACTCACAAACTTGTGGGGATGATATTTTAATTTACCTATCTTGGAAAAAGGGAATGAAGGAGAAGAAGAGGAAGAAGGGTTAGAAAGTTTAAATGTTGATTACCCTCCCTCTCAAGATGACTCACCTATTAGAGAGATAAACCATTCTCAAGAGCTAAGGGTAACTACGTCTACAAAAGATACTCCTCTAGTTACTTGAACTCTATTTGTATCTTTGGGCTTCAAAGCAACTAAGGTTACAACAACCCCAGCATGGCTAGAAGATTCATTATCTCGAAAAAGGAAGGCCATACAATCAAGCCTGCTTAAGCAGGATATGGTAAGTCAGCTGCTACAAAGAACTTCAACTCCTAAGCCTAAGAAGCTGAAAACCACCACCAGACTTAGAGATGATATTGAATTAGGAACACTTCAGCTAGAGATTGCACACCCATCTATGTAGAAAGATGATTCACAAGAAGTAGCTGGTGATTTTGAGGTGAATAGGGTTGACCTTGGACCTCCTACCAGAGATGGATATGTTCAATTTTTCTAGGTTTCAGCAACTAGAATGGTGGAAAGATCAAAGAAAGATAAAGAAAACAAGGATGAGTTGAAAGCTAAAGTTTGGAACTTGACTGCTTGGTTGAAATCCATTTTTGAGGTTGTTCCCCAACCCATTTCTCAAGAAGAGGATTTTGATGAATATTTCATTATGGTTGGAAAAGAAGCCCTAACAAAAATAAAAAAATAGTCAAAGTATAAGTCGAGCCATAGAGGACAAGAGTTAGTCCCTTATCAAGAAGGGACGGCCTTGTTATTTCTAAGTATTTAAAAATATTTCAAGAGGAAAAACTCTGAGAGCTACTTTGGGAGATGATATTATTTTCATTTAGAAGGAGGAGAAATTATGGATTAATTATCAAATTGAATTGAAACTCTTGATGGGCTCAGATATGGAAAAGATGGTTGCAAACCAAATCATATCCAATGCTTCAGATGCTCACTTTCTTTCATGGGCTAAAGGAGTAGAATGGAAATTGCAGGTTGCCAAGAAAAGTTTACAAAAACTTAAAGAGGTCATAAATGAGTGTGATGTCATTTCATACAAAGCATCAAACACTCTGATAGCTCTTGGTCTGTTGTAGCATAAAAATGGGATCAAAGATAATGTGGATGTTAGAAGTTTAACCATAGATTTCTAGAAAGTGGTTAAAGAAGCTCTTCATATACCCACTCCTAATGCTTAACATTTATAGAAGTTGAGTGAAGTACACTTGGTATCATCTCAGACAATCGATCATTTAAAATTTTGTGAATAGTGCGTGTAAATGAATAAAGATACCCATTTGACATGGAAGGTGAGGATGACAAATGTAGCCATCCTACAACATAAAAACATGATGCATATCTTGAAGACCTTCCAAGAGTGGCGGAAAAGACCTTTGGCAACCCAAGATATTGGAAATGAAGTGACACCATCAGAGTGACCTATCTCTTCTCGATTTCTTTTATGTGTCTTTTGATTAATGGGCTATGAACATGAAGAGGAAAAACTCATTTTCCTATTTAAGGATGTATTTGTTTTTCAAATTCTCTCTAGACATTATTCTATAAAAAATTTCTCAGTAATTTTCATGAATGAAATTACCATTTTGTCTGTGTGCAATTTGGTTGAGCTTATCTATTTCTTAAATATTTGTGTTTAAGAATATATCTTACATATATTGTCTTACTAGGCCCAAGCACCTGGTACTTATAATTTTTTGATATCGAGTTTACCTTTCCTTCTTTCTGGTTAAAAGCATTCATGGTGTTTTACTTTCTTTGTTCTTTAAATTCATTGTAAATTTTGTGAGGGAGTTGTACCTCAAGAAAAATTCAAAGGATATTGATCTTGTTTAAAGGTAGATATTCAAAGCTGTTGGTTAATTTCTTTCACTTCATGGGGTGTCGATTTGTCAATTCTTGAAGGTGTAAATATGTTAGCCAACAAATTTTTGGCGACTCCATCGGGGAATTAGATTGTTAAGTTGGTCCCCTTATCTGGGCATACTTCATAAGTTAATTAATCAACCCTTGATTTTCACAGATTCACTTGAGGTGAGAGAAGTGGACGGAACTCAGACCCCATTTTTGAAGCTTTGCATAGAAATAATTTCTCTTATATTATTCCCTCTAGGAAAAGGGCTAGGAGCCGACCGGCCTCACCTATTAGAACACCTATAAACCACTCTATTTCTCATACTTGTTCTACACAAGACTGCCTTACTAGTTGTAGTTAACTTTCCCCTCACCATGGCTAAACCACAACTTGTCCCTTGGCTTTTTTCTATTGGTCCTCTACAATTTTCCTAAAGGATCTCGAAAGAATTTTCCTAATTTTATTGGAGATGGTAAAATTTCACTAGAGGAACACATTGATGCCTTTTTTGTTGCATGCAGTGTTCTCGCAATGCAAGAAGAAGATGTTGATGTTAGGTTGTTTGTGGAATCTTTAATAGATGTAGCGACACAATGGTTTTACCAACTACCACATGGATACATTACTAATTGGGATACTATGCAAAGCAATTTTGAGGCCAGATTCAAAGGTGCAGATAACAATTTAATACTACTAGCTCAAGTTACTCATTTGAAAAAGGAGGTAAATGAACCCATGAGAGATTTTGTAGCCAAGTTTAATAGAATAATAAATTAGATCACAATTGATAAAATACCCTTTGTAGAAACACAAAAAATGTTTCTTCATTAATGCACAACACCCATATATTGGCCTTCTTTGGAAAAGGAAGCCACAAAATAATCTTGAAGCTACACAAGCATTGATCGTGGAACTGGAAGATGATTTTATTTTAGTTGAAAAATGGAAAAAGGAGTTGCATAATAGTAAGGCACTTCCTACCACTTCTTTTGATCCTATGATTCAAAGATTAGCTAATGATATAATTTCCCTCAAGGGGTAGATTCTGAAAGGTAACTAGCTTTATCAAGATATACCTAGGAAAGCTAATCTTCAACTAGGGAATAAAAATTTTCCCTTGCCTTCGACTCAACAAAGGTTGGAAATTGAAGCCCTTCTTCTTGATAGCAAGAAGAATATGTGTGTCTTCTATCTCACGATTGATCATGATGGTGTAGATTGTCCTGAGATGCATAGGTTTATACAATTGACCACTACTAAGGAAGTCATAGAAGAGGTTACAGAGGAAGGCACATCATCCAATCAATATGGCGACTCTATGAATGAATATTTAGAATATGAACCTGATGATGATCGAGGCGAAGATGTATAAATCACCTTGGATGATTCTACTTGTGCTAATACCACTAGAATTCAACAACATTCCAACCAAAAAGGTATTCCTAATTCTCTAAAAGTCTTACTCATAAAGGCTAGTGCAACCTCAAATGCGAAAATGCTTCGTCTAGTATAGTCAATAGTTCTTCAATAAATCCCATTGTATCATCTTCTGAAAGTCAATATGGAGCTTTTGATATCATAGAATTTTGTAAATCTACTAAGATTCAAGTATCCCAAGATGAATATTTAAAAATAAATCCTAAAGAACTAGATAGGTTGATTGAATATGTTAGGCCAGGGCATTTTGAATTACATGTAGGCTTAGATGAAACAATAGCTAAGCCTCAAGATCTAGCTACTAATGTTGTGTCCTATAGTAAAGCATCATCTTCATTTCCCTTTGATGTGAAACCATACCCTTTCTATGTCCCTTTATTTGTGAATGGATTTAGGGTTAATAATTGCATCATTGATTTGAGTGCCTCTGATAATGTTATGCCTACACAAATTGCTAAAGCTTTGGGATTAGAGATGACGAAAACATTTGGAAAATGCTACTTGATGGATTCCAAGTAGGTTCCCTTGTTGGGACATACTAAGGATTCTCAAGTATCACTTGCTTCTTACCCTAATAAGCGAGTCAAACTCACCATACTAGTTGCAGACATACCTACTAGCTATGGTATGATCCTAAGTAGAAGTTTTTGTAAAGATTTGGGTGAATAAATACAACTAGATTGGTCATATGCAACCATACAAATTGGTAAAGAGAAGGTGCATCTTTCATCTAATTCAAAATCAAAGATAATAGTTCTTAAGTCTGAAGACCCTAAAGCTCAAATATTATATGAAGAGAACAAGTTTAGGAACTATATGATTTTCTCTGGTGAAGAAAATGGAAATGCTTTATGTGCCTCATAGGCAGAATCTGAGCTATGGACAATGGAATTTGATGGAAGTTGTTCTCACATTGGTTTAGGAGCAGGTGTTGTTCTCATTTCCCCTTCTGCTAAGAGAATTCACTTTTGCATATAAGTTGGAATTTGATAACACTAATAATACCACCAAATATGAAGCTCTTTTGTTGGGTTTAATTGAGGCTAATGGTATGGGAATTAAGACGCTCAAGGTTTTCGGGGATGATAATCTCATTATTAAGCAAGTGCAAATTTTCTTCACTGTTAAGAATGAAAGGCTAAAGCGTTACAAGAATCGAGTTTGGGATGTTATCAATAACTTTGATGCTTTTGCAATTGATGCCATTCCTAGGGAACTTAACATGAAAGCTAACTCATTAGCAGTCCCAGCTTATCTACTCCTTCCACATCCAAAATTCAAAGATAAATCTTATAGAATTGAGTTTATCTATTGACCAAGCATCCTTGAAAATGTAAACCATTGGAAAGTTTTTGAAAATGATAAGAAAATCTAGACTTTCCTAGAAAATATTGGAGCTTTTGCTCAAATATTCTTTGAAGGAAGTGACCATCAATGTAAGGATTTTCACCCAGATGATGTAACTGATCCCAAAGACAAAGTTATTCAATTAAAAGGGAATAAGATACCCAAAGGCTCGGTTTCTCTTGAAGATTTATTTGATCTCCATGACCATTCCATCAAGAAAAAGATGAGTAATTTTGTTGCACACTCTAATGGATTTAAAGAAATGAACATTAGAGATTTTGTTTCTCCCAAAATATTATATATTGGTAAGTGTTGTTCCCCAAAAGAAAGAGAAAATCTAATAGCCTTGCTAACCAAGTATAAAGAGGTATTTTCCTGGTGTTATGATGATTTGTAGAATTTTATGAATGGAAAATTTCAACATCATATACCACTCAAGGAAGGGAAAACTACCTTCAAGAAAAAGCAAAGGAATTATAATCCAATGGTAACTGATGCCATCTTCAAGGAGATTGAATTTTTTTTAAAGGAAAGGATCATATACCCTATACATCATTCAACCTGGGTGGAAAATATTGTTCCAGTGCACAAGAAAAAAAAGGAGATTCGAATATGTGTTGATTTTAGGAATTTGAATCAAGCATCACTCAAGGATAATTATTGTTTACCTAACATGGATCATATTTTACAAATAGTTGTTGGCTTAGAGATGATGTCCATGTTAGATGGATTTTCAAGATATAATCAGATTAGTGTCTCAAGAGAGGATCAACATAAAACTGCATTTACTACACCTTGGGGAACTTTTTCTTATAATTGAATGCCATTTGAACGTATTAATGTAGGAGCTACATTTCAACACACAATGGATTTATCTTTTGGTAACATCCAAAATAAAATTATAGTAATCTATCTTGATGAATTGATAGTGTTCTCTAGGAGAAGAGTTGATCATTCCCAAGATCTGGAGTGGGTCTTACAAAGGTGTGTAGAACATGGCATTTCTGTGAATCCTAAAAAGTCTATTTTTGTTGTTACAGAAGGAAAACTCTTAGGCCACATTGTGTCTAAAGAAGGAATTAGAATATATCCAAACCAAGTTAAAGCTATCTTGTAATTGAATCTTCCTTCAAGTTGAACTGGTGTAAAGTCTTTCTTTGC
Source organism: Sequoia sempervirens (assembly GCA_007258455.2). NCBI lineage: Eukaryota > Viridiplantae > Streptophyta > Pinopsida > Cupressales > Cupressaceae > Sequoia > Sequoia sempervirens. The sequence goes on along the minus strand of VDFB02331610.1, from coordinate 11,623 downwards.
CCAGGTAAATTACCTGAGAAAAATTATTCCAGAATTTTATGAGATTACTAAGCATATTGTAGATATGATGAAGGAAAAACCATGCTTTAAATGGAATGAGGCTGGGAAGCAAGCTTTTGAAAACATTAAGGAAGAAATTTCTCAATCCCCTATCTTGGTCAGTCCAAACTTTAAAAGGGACTTCATTATTTATTGATATGGTTTAGAACACACCACATTTGTCGTACTATTATAGGAGAATGAAGATAAAGTCTAGAAACCTATTTCTTTCATGAGAAAACCATTAAAGAAGCACAAGCTTAATTACTCTCCTATTGAAAAGCATGAATTTGTAGTGGTCAGAGCAGTTAAGCAATTACGGTTCTATATTATTCACTCACACTCAGTGGTTTACATACTAGACCCAGCTATCAAAATTATATTGACCCAACAGGATCTCGACTGTAATAGGAGAGGCAGCTGGATAGCTAAGGTATAAGAGTATGACCTAGACCTAAAGCCTACTAATTTAGTAAGAGGAAAATGACTTTGTAAGTTGATGGTAGAAAACTTGAAAGAATAAGAAGAAAGTGAAGATCTACCATTGGTATTAACTATTAGTCTGCAAGATGAATGGTTCTTTGATATTGCTTATTTCCTTACTTACGAGCAATGTCCAAATAATCTCTCAAGAAAATAGAAAAGGAATTTAAAGCTAAAGGCAGCTAAGTATGTTATCTAGGATGACACTTTGTACAAGAGAGGTATAGATGGAATCTTCTTAAAATGTGTTGATAAAGCTCAACAGCTACTTAATCTTTTCCATAATGAGGCCTATGGTGGTCATTTCTCTTCTATTGTAACTACTTTCAAGATCCTAAGAAATGGGTACTACTAGCTTGGGATGTTTAAAGATGCCTATCATTGGGTTGGTAAGTGTGATAAATGTAAATTATTTGGAGGAAGGCCTCAATTAGTAGCCTTGCCACTCAAACCTATAGTTATCAATGAACCATTTCAGCTGTGGGGGCTTGATTTTATTGGTCCAATCAGTCTACCATCTAGTGCAAGCCATACTCACATTATTATAGCCACTGATTACTTCACTAAATGGGTGGAGGAAATTCCAATTAAAAGAACCACTTCTAAGGTAGTCTGTGATTTTATCAAAGAAAACATTTTGGTTAGGTATGGAGTTCCACATAAACTAGTCGTTGATAATGCCACCAGTTTTTCATCAAGTGAATTTTCACTTTTCTTCTATGACTATGGGATTTATATTTCCCATTTAGCTGATTATTATCCACAGGGAAATGGTCAAGTAGAGTCAAGTAACAAAAAATTGATAAATATTATCAAAAAGATAGTCAATGACAATAAGAAAGATTGGCACAAAAGGCTATATGAAGCTTTGTGGGCAGATCAAATAACTCTAAAACAAGCTATTGGAATCACTCCCTTTGAGTTGGTTTATAGAGTGGAGGGTGCACTTCCTCTTTTGTTGGAATTGTCAGTTCAAAAATTAAAAACTGTTATTGAGGAAGCCAAATTCAGTGATGCTTTAGAGAAAAGGATTTTATACTTAACCAAACTGTAGGGACAACATGAAGAAATGGTAGAAAAAATAACCATACATCAAGCAAGGGTCAAGAATATTTTTGACAAGAATTCTTTGCCTAAAAAATTCATGCTTGAAGATTTAGTTTTTTTGTGGGATAAACATAGAGAACCTCAAGGTGCCTAAAAAAAAATTGATTTACTTTGGATTGGTCCTTTCAAAATTATCCCCTCCTTTGTACATAGTTAGTTTTAGGTTTTATTTTCCCCTATTTGTTTTCTCATTGCTAGAGAGTATATCTTACTTTGACTGACTCCACTACCCAATAGATAAGACACTGATCAACTTCCATTAAATCTAGATTTGAATTGATTCATCCTTATCAGTCTTTGTCCCCAGTTAGAGCTAGTGTTACCATTATTTCATTCCCCATCTCATTAAGTTTTCTGCTAACCCATATAATCCTTTATTTAAACATGGGAGGTCTTTTATGTCATCATGCTAACTCGAGCGAGGTTTTTCGTAGTTTTTCAAACTTCTCACTTTGCCACCTGAGACCTTTTTTGTTTCTTTTAAGTGTTTCATAGGCCAGTGTTTTATGTACTTGATTGAACTTCATCCTTAATACAATAGTCTTAAGCCTAGGCAGCCTTTTTTGGTCACACTCGAACTTGGGCACATATTTCTAAAGTTCTACAAACCTCTTTTATAACCACCCATAAACATTTGTTTTTAAATTTTCAAAAGATGGTTATATGGGGAATGTTGACAACAATAGCTACCACATGTCATAATTCTAAATTGGGAAAGTAATGCCCATCTTCCCCCATGTTTTTTCATGTAGTTGTGGTTAATAAAATAGCAGAATGAGAAAACATTCTTGTTGTGGCAATATTTGGGAAGAGCTAGAGGAACCAGACAGTTCGAATTACGGAGATCACCACCAAAGGTACATCTTATCCATTACAACCCATTTTTTGAATTGTTTTGTATTCCAAAAGTATGTATTGTTGAAATTCATAATTAAACATGGCAAGGGTTAAATACAAAAGTTATGAATATGTGTCCGGTTTAACTTATGAGGGGCCTAAAATTAGCTACAATTGGCTAGGGCTGGTTAATCTAGATGAACTAAGAAATAAATTTAACCAACCCAATCCTCCACCTATCATTGAGAGGGTAAGGCATAGTGGACTGATTGAAGCTGTTGCATTCCCTATAGCCATGTAGAGTCTTGAATTAGTGTTGGAGTGTATCAGGAATTACAATTCACAGACACAAGAGGTTAGAACAGAGGACAATAGGTTGGTTTTGAAAATTCAGAGCTCTACTTTCGTGTCATGTTTGAGGACTCTAGAGAGGGAAAAATATTCACCAATGGAAATGACCAATTTTTAGATTGAATTCACTACCAAAAAGGGGATTTACAGGAATGTGATAGCAAAGAATTGGCTAGTTAAGCCTAAGAAGGGTAAATCCCAGTTGCCTCACAACCTGTACAAAAATCACCTAATAAATGAAGTAGCTGACATTGTTGTCTTGTTGCATAGGGTTAGGGGCAATGAGAATGTCCATAGCTTTGAGGAATCGATGTACTTATTTATCCAAATTATGCTAAGTGGAGAACAATTTCTAGACTGGGCTAAGATCATTAGTAATCGTATACATGAAATGATGTCACTTTTTGTTCTAAACAAGTTCATTTTCATGTCATATTACTTAATATATGCCCTTGTGAGTACTTACCCCTAGCCTAGATTAAGGCCAAGTGACCTACTGCTAGAGAAAGTACCAATCTATGACTACTTTGATAAGCTTTAGCTTCATTAAAGTTTCTTTCATTTCAGAAGAATTGCTAATACTTTCACCATGAAGTTGGTCAGGGAATTACAGGGACATCCAACAATAATATTTTCTCTAGAGACCATACAGTTTGTGAATTTCTTGGTTGTCATTTTATCAAATTTCAAAGGTTTTCTTATATAAGAGTGGGTGGATATGTAGGCTTTGCTATTAAACTACCCAGGTACCCTTAAGATAAATGTGTGGTCATTGAGGTCAGTAGGAAATTAGCTTATGTGAATAGAGTATGTCAAGATAGAAAGAGACTTACTATCAATTTTCCCTTTGGATTTAATGTATATAGCTACCAATCTATGTTTGATGCCTTGAACATTGAAGCAAAGCTATCCAAGTATAATATACCCTCATATGATGAGTGTTTTCCTTTTGACCTGAAGGACTATGTAAAGGAAAATGTGAAATTAGGTCCTTCTTTCAATCACCAACCCAACCTTGAAGACTATTGGGCTGATTTTTTTATGAATATGAGGTAAGAAGGAGAAGCTGGATGAGGTTGACGGTAGAAAAAATTGTTATTTATGACTTGAAGTGGGATTTCAGAGATGTTATTGAAGATGGGTCTAATATGATTGGCCCAATATATACTGAACTCATAGAAAGTAGGCCCATCACTACCTTGGACTAGAACTTCAAGGAAAAATAAACTATTGAGGCAAGAATTGTTGATGTTCTGACTAGAAGTAGGGAATGGGTAACTAAGAAGAAAACCAAACAATCTCACCCTTGTACCAGATCAAAGGATTCATGGGTTGTTGAAGGTACTTCCCAAGCCTTTGCCAGCAAACAATCAACCAGTAATGTCCCTCAAAATTCAGCAATAGGTGCTCAGGGAAGTGGTGATGATGATCCGCCAGAGAAAAATGTGTACTCACAAACTTGTAGGGATGATATTTTTAATTTACCTATCTTGGAAAAATGGAATGAAGGAGGAGAGGAAGAAGGGTTAGAATTTTTAAATGTTGATTCCCCTCCCTCTCAGGATGACTCACCTGTTAGAGAGATAAACCCTTCTTAGGAGCTAAGGGTAACTACGTCTGCAGAAGATACTCCTCTAGTTACTTGAACTTTGTTTGCATCCCTAGGCTTCAAAGCAACTAAGGTTACAACAACCCCAACATGGCTAGAAGATTCATTATCCCAGAAAAGGAAGGCCATACAATCAAGCTTGCCTAAGAAAGATATGGTAAGTTAGTTGCTACAAAGAACTTCAATTCCTAACCCTAAGAAGCTAAAAACCACCGCTAGGCTTATAGAAGATACTGAATCAGGAACACTTCAGCTAGAGATTGCACACTCACCATTTGTGCAGAAAGATGCTTTGCAAGCAGCAACCAATGATTTTGAGGTGAATAGGGTTGACCTTGGACATCCTACCAGAGATGGAGATGTTGAAATTTTTTGGGTTTTGGCAACTTGAATGGTAGAAAGATCAAAGAAAGATAAAGAAATCAATGATGAGTTTAAAGCTCAGGTTTGAAACTTGACTACTTGTTTGAAATCCATTTTTGAGGTTGTTCCTCAACCCATTTCTCAAGTAGAGGCTTCTATTGAATCTGTCACTATGGTTGGAAAAGAAGCCTCGATAAAAATAAAAAATAGTCAGAATCTAAGTCGAGCCAATGAGGACTAGAGTGAGTCCCTTATCAAGAAGGGAAGCCTTGTTATTTATAAGTCTTTAAAAAAAATTCAAGAGGAAAATACTCTGAGAGCTACTTTGGGAGATGATATTATTTCCATTAAGAAGGAAGAGAAACTATGGATTAATTATCAAATTGAATTGAAACTCTTGATGGGATTAGATATGGAAAAGCTGGCCGTAGATCAAATCATATCCAATGCTTCAGATGCTCGCTTTCTTTCATGAGCTAAAGGAGTAGAATGGAAATTTTAGGTTGCCAAGAAAAGTTGACAAAAACTTAAAGAGGTCATAAATGAGTGTGATGTTATTTTAGACAAAGCATTAAACACTCTAATAGCTCTTGGTTTTCTGTAGGATAAAAAGGGATCAAAGATAATGTGGAAATTAGAAGTTTAGCCACCAATTTCTAGAAAATGGTTAAAGAAGCTCTTCATATACCCACTCCTAATGTTGAACATTTATAGAAGCTGAGTGAATTACACTTGGTATCATCTTAGGCCATTGATCATTTGAAAGTTTGTGAATAGTGCATCGAAATGACCAAAGATACCCATCTGACATGGAAGGTGAGGATGAAAAATGCAACCATCCTACAACACAAAGACCTGATGCATGTCCTGAAGACCTTCCAAGAGTGGCAGAAAAGAGCTTTGGAAACCCAAGAGACTGGAAATGAAGCGACACCATCATAGTGACCTATCTCTTCTTGATTTATTTTATTTTTCTTTTGATTAACAGGCTATGAACATGAAGAGGAAAAAATCATTCCCCTATTTAATGATGTATTTTCTTTTCAAATTTTCTATAGACATTATTCAACAAAAATTTTCTCAGTACTATTGATGAATGAAATTACCATTTTGTCTATGTGCAATTTGGTTGAGCTTATCTGTTTCTTAAATCTTTGTGTTTAAGAATATATCTTGCATATCTTGTCTTGGCATGAGGAGTGCAAATTTTATATCTAGTTTCATTTCTCATATGGTATTGAGTAGATGTTTTACCTCTGCTAATTAATTAGTCTTCATGCTAATATTTTCTGTTACTAGGCCCAAGCACCTAGAACTTGGAATTTTCTGATATCGGGTTTACCTTTCCTACTTTCTGGTTAAAAGAATACATGGTGTTTTACTTTCTTTGTTCTTTAAATTCATTGCAAATTTTGTGAGGGATTTGTACCTTAGGAAAAATTCAGAGGATATTGATCTTGTTTAAAGGTAGATATTCAGAGCTGTTGGTTAATTTCTTGCACTTCTTGGGCTGTTGATTTGTCAATTCTTGAAGGTTTCAATCTATTAGCCAACAACAATCAACTTGAAATACTTTATCAAAATACGGTAATGCTAATATTGGCTGCTATGTCACCTTTTGTTCTAATAATTCAAAACTCTTTTTCACTTTGGACATTCACTTAAAATCCTTCTTGTCTCCTCTCATTGTCTCTGTCAAGGGGTTACAAACACTACTAATTTTTTTAATAATCTTCTACTATAAACTAGCTAATCCATGAAATGATCTAACTTCCCTAGTGTTTATTGATGTATGCCAATCTAAAATTGATTTCACTTTCTCTAGATCCTATTGGAATGTGTTGAGATGTGATGCTGTTGATTGTTCTCATTAATGATTGTCATTGATGTCAACATATCTTGGTTGATTGAATGAGGTTTGGTTTTAATGCTTTGGTGATCTGGATTAGTGTGGTTTTGGATGTTGTGATGTAATGATCTATCTTCGGTTGTGTTTTTCCTAGTCCCATTCTTTTTACAACATAATGAGATACACTCTTAAGGGTCTAGACCGATTTGGAAATTGGTTAATGTGCTCTGAAACATTGTTTTCATTATAATGTGTATAGCCTATTCTTTGGTTTCAGATATCATGGTAAAAATGTATCATGTTGATTTGAGCGAGGAGGTTCTAAATGCTCCATGTTTCATCCCTTTCTATCATGGGAATGTTTTTGTGGTGACCTAATTCAAATTGAGTTTGGCTAACTTAGGAGTTTATGGAAGCATGGAATGGAATTGCGTTTGGCCAACTTAGGAGTTTATGGAAGCATGGAATGGTATAAGTAAAATTTTATTTTGTTTGATAAAAAAAAGTGTGGTGAATGCGAATTTGAAAATCCAAACATTGTGAAGTATGCGAAAGTATACAATTGGAGGCAAAAAAATAGTGAGATTCTATTTGGTGTCATTTTTGGTGATAGTTATTTTAGTGGTGGATTCCCTTTCATCATTCTTCTAGCAGTGAGCCATTTTCTATTGGCAGTGAGCCTTTCTCTTTTGGCAATGAGCCTTTTTATATTTGGTTGTAATAGCTGGGCAGTGAGCCCACTGATAGTGAGCCTTACTTGTAGTGAGAAATTTGAAAGCGATCCCTTATAAAAATCACCTTAACTCATGTCACCTTAACCGGTGTCACCTTAACTAATGTTTTATAATTGAGAATTAGCATTCTTTGTGGTTTTTCCCTTCTTGGGTTTGCATGCACATTTTGGTGTTCATTGCACATGGTGTTGCTATGTGCTTTCATGTTCATTTCTGTTAGATTATTATCTGATTGATTTAAGTTTTCTCTAGATTAATCAAAGTAAAAAAAAAAATTATAATAACTGATTCAACCCCCTCTTAGTTATCCATACTATTCAACAGATCCATCGTCAATGCTTCAGTAGAAATAATAAACCCAAGGTATACCAACTTTGTCTTCATGAAACTACATTTCTTGAAATTAATCACCAAATTATGTTCTCTCAACCTCTGCAATACTTTTCGGATGTGCCACAAATATTCTTCTCTAGTCATACTAAAAATTAGAATATCATCCAAGTAAACAGTGACAAACTTACCCAAGAATTTCTTCAATACCTCGTTCATCAATCTCATGAAATTTATAAGATTGTTCAATCCAAAAGGAATCGATAAAAACTCATATAATCCCTCATTAGTTTTAAATACAATATTCCATTTGTCTCCTTCTCTGATCCTAATCTAATGATATCCACTCTTGAGATAAATATTTGTGAAGTATTTTTCTGCACTTAAACAATCAAAAATTCCATCCATCCTTGGAAATGGAAATCTATATTTGACAGTGATCTTGTTGATTACTCTTGTATCTATACACATTCTCTAATCTCCATCCTTCTTAGGTGCACTTACAATAGGTACAACACATAGGCTTAAACTCTCTTTAATCAATCCTTTCATCAATAACTCTTGAATCTACCAGTTCAACTTTGTGTTCTCTACCCATCAATGTCATTCTATGTGCTTCTTTGTTACTTGGTAAGCTTGCTCTTAGTATAAGATCTATATAATGACTAATAATCTGGATTGGCGGTATTCCATCTAGTACATTCTCTGATATGATATCTTCATATTCTATAAAAAATTTTGCAACTTCTTCACTCTCTACAGTAGGATTCTCTATCCTTGGTTTACCACCCTTATTTAAAACTAATGTAAAACACATATTCTCATACCTCAATCCCTCAATAAATTTCCTTCCATCCACCAAACATAGTCTAGTAGTGCCACAAAATGCAGTATTCTCCTCTTCCTCCAAATGTATCAACTTGATTCTTTTTCCATTTGATGTCACAGTATAAGTATTCCTTCTTCCATCATGATTTTCCTTCTTGTCATATTGCCATGGTATCCCTAATAGTAAATGGCATGCATCCATAGGCATAATATCACACAATACTTCATCCCTATATGGCCCAATATGAAATTTCACCAAGCATTGTTCATTCACCAATATCTTATGATCACCCTAAATCTATTCTATCCTATAGGGGTTTGGGTGTTTTAATCTCTTCAAATCAAACTTGGTTATGTTGGAAGAATGAAGAAGAATTTCTAGTTGTGTAGACTTTTTGTTTTCATTGATGTCACCATGTTGATTGAGTCGTTAGTTTGATTCGGTACTCTAAATTGGTATGAAGAACCAATTTACACCCTCATGTATTTTGGTTTGCATATATAGTATAGATAAGATTTATCCTTGCTATTTATATATGGTGTTCACTACATATATCTACATCTATGTTCTTGATTAAAGATGGTGCTTATCTTTATATCAGAAGTTATGAGTATCACAATGTTTATTGGAACAGTGTTGATTGGTTGAAACATAGACTAGTGTTGGTATTTTGGTCTGCAATCCTCTGCTAGTGATTTTTTTTGTGTGCAGTTTTGGGAAATGGTTTATGGATGTTGGAAGATTGTAAGTTCAAAATCTTGTGTGTTCATGTGCTTGTATTGTGAGTTGGCATTATTTTGTTGATTGCATTTTGTTATTAGGACTATCCCTAGTTGACCTAATGTATAGTTCACATTGTAATAGATTAATTTGGGGTGTGGATATATGTGTGACCTATCTTTGGTCCATGCCAGCATATTGTAGTGTGCTACACACTTGGATTTTTTTTGGAAGAATTTTTGAACTAAATTGGAGCTGACAATTAGTCTTTTTGGTGAATGAAGATTGCATCTAATTAGGCCAACCTAATTGATGCTTGAGGATGAATTAGATATATATATATTGGATAGTTTTGAGATCGAGGTGTGTGTGTGTGTGATGAAGTAAAAGCAATATAGTGCATGAGATGCAAAGATGGAGTGTGTCAAGTCTGTTTACTAAGAATTTACAGAACTGCATCAACACATGTTAGGTGTACTCTTATCAGTTCATTCTAGTTGTGAAGCCACTTTAGCATTGTAATATTTTTGTAGGAAATGAGCCTTTGCTTGTTTGGAAAATGAGTCTTATCTTGGGTAGTGAGCCCTCTGGAAATGATCCTTTTATATTCAATTTTGGAACTACTTTATATTATGAGCTAATCCTCACCATGGCTTTTCCCTTATTGAGTTTTCCACGTAAATCTAGTGTTTTTTGTGTTATTTTTTTTTTTAAATTTGTATTTCATGTTTGTACTTAATAACAAAATTAAGTGGACTTGAAGGTCATAAGTGTTTAAGGATTGTGATTGAAATTTGTGACAACTAATTCAGCCCTGCTCTCAGTTGTCTTGCACCTTTCAACAACTACTATTAGAGGTTGGTTCCTCTAGAGAAGCCTAATAGCTTGAGGAAGATCCTGAAGATTGAACAAAATGGATGATAAAGATGAGCCTCAAGCTGCATTTGAAGATCTTGACATGGCTGAAAGTGAAAATAGATATTTGAAAGAAAATCTTGATGAGGCCAATGAATGTGGCCATAAATTGAAAGAGAAATTGAAGAAATTCAAGGAAAGACATGGGGAAGTGAGTGAGCAATTGAAACAATCAAATGAAGAAATTATCGGATTAAAGGTGCTAGTGGAGGAAAATAAAAGAATTGAAGAATTCCTAAATAAAGTGGTGCAAAGCAAGACAGATGAATGCACTAGGCTTGAACAAGAAGTGGTGAATTTGAAAGCAGATCTAGAGAAAGAAAATCTCTATGAAGATAATTTCAAGACAAGCTCCACCAAACTTGATGAGTTGATTGTAGGGCCAACACCTTCTAAAGACAAAGATGGTTTGGGAAATGAAGCTAGTGAAAGTTCTTAGGTTGTGCATAATCTAGTAGATAATCAAAAGACTCAATATAAAGAGAAGAAAAAAAGAAATTCAAGGAACTTTGCTAGAAGACCACCTGTCAAAAAAGTAAACACTCAAAGGTACCCATCTTTCAATGGTGTTTTCTTTTCATTTAATAAATTTGGTCACATGGCAATAGAGTGTAGAAGTAAAAAAAACCAGTATGTCAGTTCCTTCTTTGGACAATGTTTTGCATGCAAGATATTTGGACATAAAGCTACTAAATACAAATCTCAGTTGAGGATGATTAGTTGGGTGATGATGAATAGGTTTAATGGAGGTAGAATGAATCAATATTTTGCTTGCTATTGCTATACATGTAACAAGTTTGGACACAAAGAAAATCAATGTAGATCAAGGGTAAATGGATGTCAAACAAGTTAGACAAGTGTTGTCTACTATAATTGCAACAAACTGGGACATATTTTAAGAGTTTGTAGAAGTAAAAAGGGAAATAAGGCTGCTCTGGTAAAGAAGAATGAACCAGTGAAGAAGATTGACAAGAATGAGGTTAAGAAAGAAATGAACAAGATATGGAAGAAGAAAGAAGATCCAACTATGACATATGTGTCTATGCCCTCATTCGGTGCAAATAATTCCTCTAAGAATTAGACCTAGCATGGTCTTAGGGGAGCATTAGCAAAAAAATATTTGAACCCCCTAGAGATATGGCATGTCAGATGTTGGCATGAGGATATGTTGTAGAGAATGGGTAGATAGAGGTTATGCAAAAGAAACCAGAAGAAAATGTGTAAGAAAGTTCATTTGCGGAGAAAATCATAGTTTCTCAGTGCAATGAAGAAGGGTTTTGTGTATGTGCAGGATCATCATGAAAAAAATTGGCCCTTAAGTGGTGAAAAATTCAGAAAAATCAAAGTTAGGCAACTTGACGTAAAATTTTGAATAAGTTATCTATATTATTTCATAAAATATGTAAGAATAAAATCTATAGAAAATTGAATTTAGTTTCTAAACTACTAGGTTTCTT